>JAHZND010001302.1:0-24900 GCA_027744115.1 Acrocyrtus sp. NNG-2020
AAAAACAAAAAAGAAGCTAATTTGTTAATGGAACAATGACTTGATGAAAAGAAGAATTAATCAAGAGCCTCTTTTTTTTACTTGATTCCGTAACTTTTCAATATTTTTGCATATAAATACGTACTTTATTTACGTAATGATTAATGTAATATTTAATCAGAGAGTTTTCTAATATAAATTTTTTCGTGGAGGTATACGTGCGTGATCAAATTTAGACACTTTTCCTTGCTAAAAAATGTTTGCATTGCAAAGTGGACATCTAAAAAATCATTTAATGGGGATATCATCATGTTAAACTGTAATTTATTCACTATTTGCTTTTTTTGTGTAAAAAAATATTTAAAGGTTTGCGAGGAAAAAACGAGAGTCACCTTATTTTTTTGTAGAAAAAATTACAGTGAGCTTCCCTCCCTCTTCACATTTTTTTTCTGAAACTGAGCCCATGTAATAATAAATTAGCAATTGTATTGTAATAGTGTCCCACTACTCCACATCCTGCTCTAGGAATAAATAAAACATTTTTCCACGGGTGAGCTGTGAGGGAGAATGGAGTAAAAGAGAAAAAAAAGTTACGGCTTCTCATAAATTCCCTTGGAAAAAGTAATCTTCTCTGTCTGATTACAATAATCTGTATAATGAGCCCATAAGGCACAATATCCTCAACCCTTCATCTCGTCACCACTTACCAGCAAGAGAGGAAAAAAAATCTTTTAGAAAATCGTTTTAAAATGTAAATTTTCTTGTGCAGTTTCAATCCCTCCAAGATTGTAAATAAAAATGAGGGGATTATTCATTCAATAATTTATTATTGCAGTTGGACGTTTATAATTACGCTGCTCGCTCTTCTCACAAATAATTTGCTTTTTCTGCCTTTTGGCGAGTGAACTCTGCTGCGAAGAGACTATCTCAGAGTGCAGCAAATTGTAATGTTATAGTAGTGCTCTTGGCCGCTTCCATATTTCTTGATGGGGATGATGTGGGGTAAGTGGATTTTTTTATGATGATCTTGGCACTCGCTATCCATCCCTCGCTGAGTGCAATAATCACTAAAAATTGCATTGAAAAAAACCCACTATCATTTCATTAGTATATAGCTGCTGCCTTGCCCTCAGTCTGTGGTCGTGGTGGTGGACATCCTTTTCAGATGTTAATAGAATGGCGCTAGACAACTGTGCTCCATTTGCATTTATAGACGACAAAAAAATATTAATGGTGGTTGGTCGGCATTTAAAAAAAATTATGCTCTCATGTTAGCTGATGAGCTTTTACATATGTCTTCACATGTGCGTTATGATTACTGTTATTGCTGCTCAGGTTTTTTGTGAGGAAATTACAGGAGAAAATGAAATGCTTTAAATGTTCATGCATTTGTAATAAGAGTGAAAAAAATGTAGTATCCCGAGGCTGAAAATACTCATCTTCCTCATTTGTGCTAGCAAAACCATTAAAAAAACCAGGCTCATTTACTATGAAATCATTTCAGCTAGAAAAGCCCCTAAATACACATAATAAAAAATTAACGGGGAAAATATATGAAGGTTATCCTGTGTAAATATGTATTAGTATTTTTTTGATGTGAGAGCGAGCAGAAAATGAAATTCACTGCAATCCCTTGTCCTCTGTCTACGAAGGATTTTTTTTCTAGACAAGGACTACTTATGCACAACACCATTTAAACTGTCAAGTCCGAGTACCAAGACCACACACAAGTGCCTATGCATAAAAAAGTGTTCCGTATTGAAATTTTTATATGCTAATGATGCACATTTCTTTTTAGCTGAGCTTTATGCTCAGTTTTTACGAAAAAAAATATGTGCTAGCATCACCACCATCACCACAACCAACTAAATTTTTTTATGATCAAAGTCGGCTTGTAAACATTTTTGACGAGGGAAATGTGTTTGTATAAATAATGAGATATTATTAGTAATAACAATAATTATAATCACATACTTTCGTTAACAGTCTTCCCTCTCTTCGCTTCTCTAGCGAGGGGCATGTTCCTGATCTATGAATCTCTCTGAGTGTGCCATACCAGGAAAGAATTTCGTTTTATCCACGAGGAGCAAGCAAGGCATAAATAAATATATTTTTTTTAAAGAAAAGTGCGTGCTCTCCCAGACTTACAGCTGTACTTTAACTCTGGTTATTTATCTGCATACAAGGATCATTATCCCCTAAAGCCGTGTATGAAAAAAAATGTATTACTGATGTTAACGCGTGATTACATTTTTCTATATAATTAATTAGCCGGTTGGCCTCTGCATACTTAATCGCTTTTATATTGCTCGGAGGTGACGTGTTTGACGATCGTGGGTAGAGATTATATATAACTGTTTTTAATTTTAAGTGTTATTTCGTCGGTTCATGTGTCGATGGCGGCATTTTTGTCACAAGAGGGATACTTCAGCGATAAAGAGTAAGAGAGTTGGTGAAGGTGTGTAGCGAAAATGCAAGGGATGTATTTTTTATTGCGAGGACTTTATGAAGCCGAGAGGGTTGGAGTTTGGTGAGGAGAGCTCGTGAGGAATTGATTAGGACTTGGATATCTCTGTTCTCCCTAAAATATTGTGAAGTGAAGCGCGAGCTCAGAATATATATTTTAAAAATGTAGTGGGAAGGGTGACTGTGACGGTGACGGTGACACGTTAGCCCTTTTGTGACGTGCAGCCAAGCGCAGATGCGCTGATTGCGTCAAAAGAGTCCACAAGTGACAGATCCAAGCTATTTAGTCAACTTTGCCAAGAAAATATATTTTTTGCTGAGAACTCTGAGGAGAAAAGTGTCTAAAAATGTGCATTGTTCTGTACAGAATAAAAATGAGTTAGTTTTGCATGCAACAAGCATATATTTTTTTCACAATTGGGACTGCCTACCCTTTTTTTCCGCTTTCATATTAATTTTTTTTGGGTAAAAGCTTAAAAATACCGAGTAAGATGAGAGCATCTTCCATTTTTTTTGCTGTCAAATTTGCATATTACAGCCTTTGAAAAATAAAGTAGAGAAAAGAGCTGATTATGATTATTAGATGGCTTTCTATAGCGTGATTTGCTGGTAAAATAATGATGACCCTGAGACACGCGCGATTCAATGCGCAGTGAAAAAAAAATTATGAAAAAAAAATTTTTTCCTCTGGATTTAAACCGGCAAGAAGGTCAAGCCGTTCAATGAATGCACCTGTGTCTGTGTGTGTTATCTTACAAACTTGAACTTGGCATGTTGATGAGGATAAAGCACTCTTCTGCAGCACTCTCATTATTACAAACCAACCCATATCAAGCTATAACATTTAATCTCAAATCACGAAAATAAATTGTCCTTTGCAGACAAACCTTCACTTCACACTGGTGGAGTACAAGCCCCTCTGGGATGTGTTTTTTTACTCTTTAAAAAATCTGAGCATTTTTTTTCTCTAATTTCCATAAAGTAGAGAAATGGGCGGACAGTAGGAATATTCTTTTCTCGCCTTCTCCCTCTCTCTCCCTCTGCGGAATTATTTCCGACTTTTTAAAAAACCCTTTTAAAAACTACATTTTTCTTTTGTACATTCAATTTTCAAATCAGCACTGGTGCAATCGCAAGAATGCGCTATTCTCATAAAAATCAGATCACCTTTCAAGAAAAAAAAATCGTGTATACACCTGTTCCTTTTTTGTTATGCACCTGTACCAGCCGATAAGCCGATACAAACATTGTTATTCCCGTACCTATTTGGGAGACACGATCTACTTCGAATGAGAATACTTTTTTTGACGATGATCATTATCAAATTACCTCACTTTTTATTTCTTTTTTAGCCCGCTAAACGAAAAATGTAGTTAAGGGGAGATGGGGAACGAGCACGTAGTAAAAACAGATTTTTTTGAACGGTTTTCTCCGATGAAAATCGAAGATTGCAAGAGTCTCAGAAGAGTAATGTATTGCGACCGCATTTAAGTGCTATTATTGGACTCTGTAATTCCGATCAGGAGAGTTGGTTGACGCTCCAACATAATAACTGATTTCGTTGTTTAATAGATTACTCCATTATTTCATTTGAGCGAGGCTGAGAGCTGTAGAGGAACAAAAATAATTCAGTTTTTTTGTCGTCTTCTTCTTTTCCTTTATGTGGTAAAATGTGAAAAGCAAGCTCAATATTTTTACATCCATTTTTAAGAAGGGGAGAGTGAGTGTGCGCGGATGAGGGTGAAGTAAAAAGTGATCAACTTTTATTTTCTAGAAAACCGGATTTTATACCTATGAGGTTGAGTGTGGAGTAAAAGAAGCGGTTCATTTTGTTTTGTTGCTTTTTATATTCAGAGCTCTTTTTATGGAGCGATATGGAAAAAAAGTGCAGATATGAAAGGTATCATTATCCATTTGGAAGAGTGTAAGTTTATTATGCCGAGCAAAGGTAAAAGGGAATGTACCTGACTTTAAAATTTTTTATTGGATAAATGCAGTACTGCCGGAGCAAGATGAAGTATGAAAAACAATAGGGATGAGAACAAAATTGGATAATAATGTGATGGAGGAGGAGGTGGAAGAAAAACGGAGAAAAAATATATTTTTATGTGATCTAAAAAGTACTCATTCATTTTTACTTTCAGTCTGAATTTCTCATACTTAAAGTTCTCCATAAAACCGGTGATCATCCTCATCAAGATCTATATCCCAGTCGATTAATGTCGGTAGACCGCTCTCCTGCGAGTGGAATGCGGACTTGACCTTTTGACTTGATGAGGCTGTGGAAAAAAGCAAAAAATAGTATTGCTTGGGTAGTCTCTTCTAATTTTCTTACCCTTTCTGATCTCGTTCATTTTTGAGAAGCTCGGCTGGGAAATTGTTTTACCAGCATAAGTGGCAGTAGTGCTTACTGAATTTTTCTGTAGCTGGAAGGAGCTCACAAGAAATTGCAGTGAGGTGAGGGAAGAGAAGTAAAAAGATTTATCAAAAAAGTAGAAACGGCTTTAAGTCAGTTGATAGCAATAGCTCCCTTCCTGGGATGTAATTATCTTCTGCTGCTGTAGGCCCCCGAAACTGGAGTTTTACTTTGAAAATTCCAAAGCCAAACCCTAGAAGATTTGTTATGCCTAAAAAACTGGATAGGCACCACCGTCCCGTCGTCAATACTTTTTTTGTGAGCAACAAGTGGATTACGTAAACAGTGAGGGTTGAGGATTCTGATTTCGGTTAGGTTGCTCAAAATCATATAAACGAATTACTGTGCGATGAGCAATGCCAGTAGAAAGCCATATAATTACAAAACGAGTAGGCCACCGCAATTGTGGGCTTTTTAGTTCAAAACTCTTTCCAAATATTCATTTTACGAGGAAATTAGCTCCTGCCTAGATTTCCCTTTAATGGATATTTTTAATCAGGAGTCAGCTTCCAAAAGAGGGAGAAATACACCCTTGCACATAGTATTTATAGAATTGCGACTTTTTGATAAGCTACAAAAAGGTATCTCTCCACTCTTTCATTTTTCGCTAACAGGCTAAAATGCTAAAAAACGTTAAAAAGTTAAATAAAAAGGTTTTATTTTTTATTCCAATTTATTATTTCTTGGCCTTCGCTCATACTCATAATCCCATAAATTTTCTGCGTTTTTATAGCCACCCCAGCAATTATCTTATTTTCACCTCGCTCTCACATCAGCATCAGCCCAGATACATTCCCAGCAAGGGTTATTTGGAGCAGTGACAAAAATGGGGAATCAAATGGAGAAATCGTGAGTGTCCTGCACAAGTTAAAATATGTAACTGCGCATTTAAAGCTACACGCACATCCCTAAAGTGGGCTGTATCCCATTAATTTTAATTGCATTTCTTCTTATTAATCTCCCAGCAATCCGAGTATCACAACATACCACCGCTCACCGCTTCATAAAGAATAAGGGAAGGATAACGAAAAAAATATTATATATCCCTTCACATCCCAATATACTATTTACCCTTTTACACAGCTGTAGGGAAGCTCATTAATTTTGCATAAATAATCCCAGAAAGGAAATGCTAAAGCAGGTATAAATATATGGGGTGAACCAACTGCCACGCACTTGTAAAAAAAATTCATCGCAGCTCACCATCTCATCGCTATTGCCTAGATTATCTAATGACCATATCATTATTTTTACTGGTGTAGCCGTCTTCGTCTCCTTTCTCCAATCGTCCAATCCTTCTAAACGGAGCTTTTTCAAGAGAAAAATCCCGTACGAAAATGTGCCCGACATCGATCGATGGATGGTCGTGGTTGAATAAATCCTGTATAAAATTAGCATTTTGCATTTTATCCGTTCGGTTCCATCACAATCAGCACCAGCATTATTATTATCATCATCATCATCATCCACCATTCAATCTCCCCTCTATACACCTGTCTCTCTCCTAATTCCCTTTAACTAAAGTGCAAATAATGCAGATTGACTGGGATGTATAACTGTCAAAGGAACCAATCGATTATTTTTGGGCATTCAACCCACCAGCAAAATAATCATTGGCAGTACTGATACACGAATGAGCTCACTTTCTCGCTAGCCTCTTCTCAAAATTATTTTTTTCTTGAAGCGTTGTTCACGTCGTGAATGAAATGTGAACTTTGCTAACTCAAACTAAAATTTTTTTTGCTGAAACTAAAGGGATGCAGGGAGTATGAGATGATACCCGATATAAATCATTTTAGCTGAGTGAGCAAAATCCTTCTCCTTCTATAAGACTATGAATTTTGTTCTCTTGCTGATTCCCTTTGATATATATTTTTAAATGATATATTCGTTTTGGGTTTGGCTTGACAAGTTAAAAATAGCTAAAAAGGAATTTTCTCCTGAGATGTGATATAAACTTATTATGCAATATATTTATTGTGATGTGGGCACGTCACTGACTCACCTTTTTCAGTCAGTCTGGCTGTCTGCTCTTGAAAATTTGTTATTTTAGATGATGAGCCTGTTGTCAATGCTGTTCGGACGTATGATTCAATTCGAAAATTTGTGTAGACCTATTTAGGCATCACTTCATGGCGAGCACATTCCCATTTACGTGAACTTCTATTCGAAGAGGAGCAGCTTTGCTCACCATACTCACCACTGATGACTTTCGCGTTTTTGCCTCTTTCCTATTAAATAATATTTTTTTCAGGGATGATCTCCATTTCATTTTTTAGGCTCCCGGGGCGGGCGGGATACAATATGGGCTATGCTGTCATTATACCAACTCTCCTCCATAAAAAGTGATACTGATCAAATATGTACTCAAAAAATCATTAACTTTACGATTTTCAGTTTTCCCTCTAGACAAAAAGTTGAAATCGTAGAGGGAGCTCACGTCACTTTTTAGTGAGATGTGGACTGTGTGGGAGTCATATTTTTTTTGTTTCTCCTCACCACTTTTGCTAGCCATTTTCTAAACGCAAGAGAAAAGTTTTTTCTTCTGTGTCCCGTGAAAAAAAGTAATTCATTTAATATGACAAGTAAATAAAATGGAGAAATGTTGAAATGTTGATCCATTTTCAATTACGGGGAGAGAGGGAAAGAAGCCACGCAAGTGGTCTAATCGTTTTTTATACCGAGGATATGGCATTTTGCACGGTGACGCTACTACAGGTGGGATTTTCCTCAACCTTTTCCTGTCATATCTTTTCCCTTAAATTGCATAATGAATAGTAATCTTAACTTGGATGTACTCATAATAAGCTGGGATATACACTACTCCCTAATATGCANTCATAATAAGCTGGGATATACACTACTCCCTAATATGCATAATAGCTATAATAGCACAGCATTCCCAGAGAAGCAGTAATGTCTTGACGTGCAATAAGAAAAAAAAAGAGTTCATGAAACTTGATTTTATTTCACTGCATCCCGTCTCCCATTCTCTTTTTTTATTCTACCAGGTACCTAAATGCACTACCAAATGAGAAAGAGTTTTTTTAAAGACAGGTTCAGACTCTTTCCATCTAAAAAACTATTATGTAATGGGCTTGCTCACTCTTCTGCACAGACAAATATGTTTTCATTCTTTTTTTTCTTTACTTTGCTAACCAGGTAGATCAATGACTAAATGGAGTAAAGCAGTAATAATAAGAAAGCATGTTGAGCAGTTTGAACTACGCCTAGTTCGCTTTTATGAGAAGGAGGACGTTTTTTCGTTTTTTCTCCTCCGATGCTCCGATCCTTCTTACTCTTCGGTGAGGATGATGATGAGCAGTGGCACATCAAGGAATTATACACTGCCTTGAAATGGCGCATTGTTCAGAGATGGGACTTTGTAAAAATAGTTAAGGTTTTTTTTTGTTTTCTCGATGTTTACGGCAGGTTGTAGTAAGGTTGTGCTTGAGTAGAGTCAAGTCATCGACCGACAGAAAAAAAACGCAGCTTCCATGTCCGTTCCCTGTTTCCCTTACGTTAGTACGGTACTTTTATATAATATTTTTAGTTCCCTCATGGGAACTACGACGCTTTTTTCCGTGTTCTCAATGTAACAATATATTTTCTACAATATAACCTACTCTTCCGTCCGATACTGTTGTTGTCCGCCCCCACGTCCGCTCCCCTTTTCAGGTCGGTAGTTTAAAAATATTTTCTACTAATCTTCATTATCTCACTGTAAAAATACTTCTTAATAAATTTTTATGGTTCTATCAGTGGAAAATCAGAAGCTGTCCCTGATTTTAGCTGTAATAAAGTTAAAACTACTTATTTAGAGGAAGGGATCTCGCAGTGGTCGAGCCCACTTTGGCAACAAATAATTTCCTCTGAAAGGCTAAATACACGGCTTCTTCATTTTTTAATCAGATCAAGTTCAATCCCTTCAATTGTTTTGAGTGAAGAAAAAGAAGCTCCTCAGCTATTAAAATCAAATTGATTATTGTAGCAAACAGTTTAGCTACGCGTTACATCCCATTACTGCAAAAACTAATTAAATTATATCGATACAATTATCTGATAACAATGCACCAAGCTTTATTAAGGTTTATGGTGCGTTCATTATTGCAAAATAAATGTTCGAGTTGAGACTTGAAAAGAGCCAACTTACATAATCAGATATGCTGCGGGTTATAATCATGATTAAATAATGTGCAAGGGCAAGTAATAAAAATTGCTTAACGTGATCAGAAGTAGTCACTTCCCGCTGCTAAAGCCAACAATAAAGTCTTTTTCCTGCGAACGCTATTTCCACCTCTTCAAGAGCTTGATGAAGGTGACGGTGAGAACCGGAACCGCCTTTTGAAAAAAAAAACTGGATCCTCGCCTGTCTCTTTATTACAGCTTTAAGTCGCCAGTGGAGAGATGAGGAATGAACCTGATTAGATTTACGGGCTTTAAAAAAAAGTGCAGCCGCGGAGGTAAAAAACTTCTTACTGGCGAGTGTTTGCTTTTTCGAAACTAACTTGTTAAAAAGGAGTATCTCATCCTGCCAAAAAATAATAATAATTGCGTGCACAGTGCACACTGGCCAGTATTATTATTTTTACGGGAGCTCCAAACTGGACAGAGATTTGACGTGAATTTGAGATTAGAGACGTGTACGCTTTAAATCATGTAGAAAATGAGATTTGAGAGCTCTGAATGAAAAAAGTTGAAGAGAAAAGTGAGAAGAATTGAGTTGATGCCAAAAACCGCAAAAATATGGCCAGACAGGGAAGAGAAGAAAAAAAAACGAACTGACAGCAGCAGTGCAGTGGGAAGAGATAAAAAGGAGGCAGTTATAGACTGCTAGACTGGTGACGATTGACGATAGATTGCGTAAAGTGAACATGTGTAAAAAATGAAACTGATAAGATGACAGTAATGATCTCTCAGAAGTTAATCAAATCTGATTAGGTCATGTAAAAAGAGAAGTGTATGGGGCATCGTCCTTCTTACCTCCCTTGTCTATAGCTTTGCTATATCTATACTGCTGATTTGTACACGGCTCCTTGACTTTTTTTTTCATTTCAGTTCACTTCCTGCACTACGTTTAATGAATGAGTGGCAAGAAAAAAAATTATCTCAATTTTTTGCCACTTCGATATTAGGTACCTATTTAAAAATTTTAAAAAATTTACGAGGAAAAAGTCTTCGCGTTTTGTATTCCTTTGGTTTTTTTTAAGAAAATGTCTGGTGGCAAGAATTTAGAATGAGCTGTGAGTGAAATAGTCACAAAATTAACGACTGTGACTGGATAAGACGTGAAAACACTCACGTAAATAATTTTTTTTCCATCTGATAATATCCAGCAGGAGTGTCTCAGAGGTGCTGCTGGCTGATTTAAGTGCATTAATGAGGGACCCTGGTCTGGTTGTTGGCTCTTGGCTTTTTGAGATGTCTTCAGAATGTGTAATGAAGACAGTTGCCGAGTGGCGATATCAGAGATACGTGTGCTCCATGTAGGAATGATGTCAGAACAGATAAAAAGGGTGACATGGGAAGGGAGGGAAGGATCACGGAGAAGAGATATTTTCAGAAAGCAATTACAAATGTAAATGTAAAAAAATATCTTTTTAGATAAGAGAACGTGCTCTGCCTTAAGGGATCCTGATCCTGTGGCAAGAAAAATGTATTTCTGTAACAATGCGCTCCACTATCGCCAACCCTTATAAAAAAACGACATCTTGAAAGCCTTGAGATAGAAATTGGATATTATTATTTTAAGCGCATTCACTTCTAAAAGTAAACACTTCGGCGCTTCACTAAATACCTAGTAAACATTTTTACACAGTTCACGGCAAAAAAATTAAAACCTCATTTTCTCTCTCTAATCAAAGCATGCACGATTCCTTCAACGAAAAAAAGTGTTTAGGCATCTTTGACAAAATGGTTTTGCTCTGCGACTTGTAATTCAGCGTGCCTTTGGCAGTCGTTGACGTAATGTCTGTGAATGCAAAGTCTTTGGCATACTCCGTTTTCATCCTTATTGGCGAAAAAATGTTTTTTTAAAATACCTTAAGTCAATAAGCAATAATTAAAATGCCCGAAAGCTCGCACTTGCACTTAAGTTGGCCATGTCTTGTCTTTAACTTGGCCATCAAAGCTTTTAATTTTCTTCCAAGGACCTTTTTCTGCCATTGTTTTTAAAGGAGCTCATTAAAACAGCTCTAGATCTTTATCTGCGGAACGCTTACTGCAAATTGGTTTTTTTGCAATTGGCCAAAAATTGCCACTTGTCACCTGCGAAGGAGAACTTTCATTTTGCAGAGTGCAGCGATTACATCGATTAATAATAAAAAGTGCCTCTGTTTTTTTGTGCTGTGTGGCAGCTACAGCATGCCAGTGACTGTAATTGCAGGCTTCCCCAGACGTTTTCATATTGATTGATAATCATCAGCTCATTCAGTCCAACACACTCTCTGAGTCCATAACCTCCTCTCCCCACAAAATTATTACATGTTGCCCCATCCACTCACGTGAGTCCAAGAAGAATTCTAACAAGGTGTGATTTAAGATGATCATCATTATAACGTCCATTCAATCAATTTATCAGAGTGAAAAATCGTGATTTTCGTTTTTCGATGGATTTTTACCTTTATGCTGTCATTATCAGCTCAATAATCGACAGGCATGATACGATCATCATTTAAAGTTTTTACATCGGCAAAGAAAAAAAACGGATTACTACGCGTTATTACGTGAATATGGCATTAACTGTGGAAAAGCAAATTGCGATTTTGTACTCGGCACTGTATTCATGTTCGCAGTATCACTTGCTTTATAAAAAAATAATGTTTTGCCATCCTCTTTTTTCAGCGTGGCCTGACCTAATCAGCTAGTTGAGCATGACCACATCAAGTGCATGCCTAAAGATTTTTTCGAACTGGGCAATACATATTGAACATAAAATTGTTTATTTAGGGTCGCAATAAACAACCGATCGCTATTTAAAAACAAAATGCAATCCACCTGAGCGGTGTAATTGGCAGTGGTTATAGTTTGCTAATTGTGCGCATAACTGAGATAAGTGGAGTGCAATAAAAAGTGCACAAAAGGTGTGCACTTCAATTACCATTATCACCTTTGCAAATTCATTGGGGATGGGGGTAATGGCGACACTGCGGCCTAGTTAGGCACGGCTATAATAATTCCTATTAAGTATTATACTAAATCATTAGTTTTCATTTGGTACGACTAATTTTTATTGGTGCAGACTGACATACTGTGCGCAAAGTATTGATTGCTGTACATATTTTCGAAAATTTTGTTAACTTTTCTTTGAAGAACTTTGAGCTGTCCGTAATCCATCTCTAATAACTTCGTATAGTGATGACCAATTTAAATCAGCACATTTCACAGAAAAGAAAAATTAGACAGGGGCAGGGGATGTGTCTTGCATCCTTTTGCTTAATATGGACATGCCAATAAGTTTTCATAAAAAGGGTAATATTGCGATATTTGAAGTGAGTCACGAGGCAAGCGTATGCCATCCGTCTTGGCGAACAATATCTATTTTGCAAACTTTTTTTTCTTTTCTGTTAACAAGTTTATTTAGAAGTTTTTCTTGTGCTTGCTCTGACAAACAGTTCCTTTTAGGCCAATTAATGAACGGCCGACAGACGATATGCGCTACACGTCCAAAAAAATTTGACTGAGGAAGATGAAGACTCATTGGATAACATAACAATTTTGCAGTATTGCTAAATAGTAGTAAAAGCTATTATCTTATCATTTATGCTCTTCCACTGGGAGTGTTCTGCTTGTGGGTGTCGTCTCCACAAAAGAGCGAAATCGGATAAAATAGAAATGGGAAGGTACAATGTGGGGGCGGCTGTCCGAAGATTTCCCCATTGTGAATTAATGCCAGTCTCTCTTTTTGCTACTTCATCATTATGGATGATGGGCCGGACCAGCTGTCATTTCATTAATGGCTTCTTGTTTTTAGCACAAAAGGATGACGAGAAGAATATTTGCGGGGTTAGAACGCATTGGCGGTCTTAATATTTAGTTGCATGTAACATGGAAATGTGAAATAATGAATTAAGACAAGTAAAACGCCGATATGAATTTTATTTTAATTTTATTAATGTAACTAATAGTAGGTTCCCCTTTTTAGTCCTTTTTTCTGCAATTTTGACTGTCGTATTGTATACGTTACCTGGTCAGAGAGGAAGATTAAAAAATTCAATTCAGAATGACTTTTCCGAGAAAACTTTAAAATGCAAAATTGCAATTATTTCCTTTACCTGACCTGCTGCCTGACCCCGGAACGACGAGAAGGAACGTAGCAGCGATAAAGGTGGAATTTATTGCGCCTGCTCTGAATTGTCTGCATTTCCTTTTCCCCACTTCTATTTGCATTCTTTAACGTGAAATACGTGCTCTTTACTCCTTTCCGTGTCAAATCGTGAATGATTAAATATGGCGCTGAACGATTAAATTATAGAAATGTGTGCATTTTTTATAAAAAAATAATAGTTTTAAAATAGAACATTTTACACGTACTCTGATATCTCACTCGCCACTCACGAAGGAAATGCAAAAAACTTTCATTCAAGCCACTGCTGCGTGAGATATGGTTTGAATCTGAGAAGGAATGAGACGAGAAGAGAAACGAGCTGAGCAACTTTTTCCTTCAGTGTGATAGTCCAAATGGAGATTACTACTCTTGCAGAAACCAGCACAATTATAATAATCTCCTCCTAACTCAATTATTATCCCGTCACCCTTCATCATCATTTGCACTTTGTGACGTGACCTTTATTTTCTAAGGTGAAAAATGCGACCTGCATTACCACATGAGCAAAGTGACAATCGGGATGAAAGTCGTTGAAAGCGTGGGACAAAATCTAATTTAGCTCTGAGCAGAACCAAACGTATCATCTTCTTCGTGCAGTTGCAAATTCTCACTAAAGATTACAAAACAAGGAGAGAAAATGTAGATAAAATATAAAATTTATTATTTTAATTAATTACTCAAACTGTTAAATTATGCGGGGGTACTTATCTATATAAGAAGATAACTTTTTGATTACTAAACAAACCATTTTTATTACATCAATCCCTCCCGCAGTTTTCCCCATAAAAGTGGTCTTGCACTAAAGTAAATATTATTTCATTTATTAAATTGCACTCTGCAGTTATTGCACATCGGTTGAAAGTTGAAAGCACGCTCTGCATTTTTTCCGATTACAATTTACTATTATGACAGCGGGAGCCTGCCTGTAAAAAAAATCTGGAGGTGCAGTCGCACTGCATTTTTTAAAAATACAGACTCGAGAATCCAGAAATGTAGGTTGAGTGCACTGCAGGCAAACTGCTTTTTTCCAGGCAACTTGAAATGCAGATGCAGATACGAGAATAATTTTTTTTGGGTTCTGGCAGACCGGTTTACACCTCATTTTATATATTTTTTTTGGAGATTCCACCTGAATCTTAATTCCGGTTTTATTACCCGGACTGTTACAGTACGTAGCAGTAATATCCCCCGCTGGACATGATGATAGGCTTCCTCGGGATAACGAAATGTGCTGAAATGCCGGCGCAGTTTAAGTAATAAATAATTCATGAAATTATCAATATTCTTCTTCCTTGTAATTTCAATCGGTCAGTCGTCTTCCATTAAAAAAAAATATTCCTGAAGGAGGATGAAGCGACGGCATCTGTCATAAATCCTTTTTTCACTTTTTTTAGTCGGTCAAGGAGAAAAAGGTGAATTTTAAAAAACACATTTTTCGAACTTGTGAATCTTCTTTGTTATATCAGCAATCTTGCACCTTCAGCCTTGATAGTTGCCGATTGTTGCGTCGCCTTTTATAAGAGTGACATGTGACACGAAGTAAAGTTGCTTGTACCGTACCTACCTTCTTGTAGTATGTCACATGTAATAAATTTACAATTATGACAGGACAGAGGCGGAGAAGACATGAGTAATATGATAAGACACCGCTGGCTCTCCTGACAGGTTAGCAGTTAGCAGTGACAATAAGAAGAGGTGTCACCCACCCTCGCTCTCACCCTTCTTAACAAACCACATCTTGAGCTAGCTCACCCAATGACATTGCCCAATTCAAAAAATTATGTCTCACTCAGTCTCAACACAAAGTCCATTTAATTTATTCTCACGACAGTTTATTTATACGCTCCAAGGACAATTTTCGCGACTATCTCAACTCAACCTCACAATAGAAAAAAAGGTCATAGGAAGGGAGTCGCTTCAGCCTTTTTACTTTTTTGCATCATCTTATCAATCAATCACGTCAAGAGAATATTTTTTAAGGAAATAAAAGGAACTGCTCTTCATATCTCCTCATTTGTTAAAATAAATAGAAATTAGCATAATGAACACTTAATATTAATTATGATGGATGATAACACAACCCAGCACTTTTCAGTTTGGGAGACAGGAGAACAAATACGAAGCAGAAATTGGAGTTGGGTGGGTGAAATAATAAATTCAGCCCTCTCTAAAGCAAGCCATAACTGCCCCACTCAGTTTTCTTCTATACTGCCATGTCCCATCTCCTTACGCAAATTTAGATATTTGATGCGACTCCTCCAAAAAAAAAGTTTCCTTTTGTCTTCCTATTCTTCCCTAACCTATAAAGAGCTGCGTGGGAGGGACGCTTCTCCGCTGGCATTCCCATTTACAAAAAATGAAAATGAATTTTTATTACCTTTATTATTGCTTTTGTTTCACACTCCCTCAGTCGCAGTCTTCAAAATAGTCTATAACTACTGCATAGTCGCATATAGGTAGGTAATATGACAAAGAGAGTACAAATGAGGACGAAAATTTTTGCGGCGGCAGTTATTATTCTTGCAGCCGCTAAATGGAAAAAGATCTCTGCTTGAAAATGAAAATGAGTTTAATGAAAAGCTCTGATTGGCAACGCCAAGCTATTAAAGAAGGTGGCCGTCTTGGATGACATCATAAATACGTAACAGTTAATAATGGGAGAAATGATTAAACTAACAAATAGCTCGAGTCTCACTTTTTAAAAAAAGAAGTGCCTCCTGCCTCCTGTGCTATATGCTTCCTACACGGGGCGCAATCAAATAATCACCATTTTCATTTTTTTTTGCTGCGTCGTCGTCTTCGTCCCTCCCGTAATAATGGCGCAATCATCCCATACCGAACAATGGTCAGCGAAAATAACAATGAGCAAGAAAAAAAATTCTTATTTTTTCTGCTAAGGATGATGAGGCAAATTAAGAGCGCACCTTCTATTCCCAAATATGTGTCAGTACTCTATAAATTGCTGGTTTTTTCACTCTCATCCTACTGACGGATAACGATGAGAGGATGACAAAGTTTATTTCACTTTCTCGCGAAAAAAGAAACTATTACTCTCAATCTCAATCTAATATGCTAAAAAAGGATGTTAGATTGGAAACGTTGGAAGCTCACTTTCTTCTGCAGCTATTGTGTTATATGGGTTCGTTCACACACTCGGCATTGCGCCCCTTTGGGGAGCTCAAAGGAACCAAAAGGATAGTTTCGACTTTTCAGATTTGACATGACTGATTATGATTATTAAAGCTCAAGTAATGTCATCTGAAAAAGGAATGGTGGGACGGAGAAAAAGGGAAGGAGGACTAAATATCTTCTTCTGTAATCTGACATAAATATGGATCCACACACAAAAAAACAGATGTGATGATTATCGTCGCATATCCTATTGTTTGTTAGCATCATTCTTATGCATGCAACCATGCATAGGTATATATTTTTTTGACGTCTGCATTAGAAATATATAAATTTTTTGCAAATAATAAGCTCACTTCTCAAACAGGGAACAATTTTTTGAAAATTTTTGTGCAAGCACTTGAAAGGAAATGTAAAGTGTAGATGGGAGTGTGTGAGCGCAATTATTACAAAGCACATTCCCTACAATCAGCTATTTTTGGGAATGGCCCTATTCAAAAAATAAAATTGTATATGGGGACCTCCCGTCGCTATTATTGTCACCGTCGTGTCATCATCCTCATATAATACGTAAGTGATAAGTGATAATGGTTATTACTTGATTACACTTGTACGATTTCTTCTTGTGGCACACTCCAAATCTTGAAATTTGCATGTGAATTGGTGGTGAGAAGCAAAAAAAATTATGTTATGAGTTGCGCTGAAAATTAAATCATCATTGTTACCCCATGACTATCCATAAAGCGACTCTGTTCATTTATCAATATCATCAGATTTCATTCTTTCGGGTCAGCATCTACCAGCAGCGCAGTCAAAATCTCCATTTGAATGGGTGTACGTAACCAGTTCGAAAGAATATTTTATTTTGTATGGTGTTTGCAGGAAATCGAGAACTAAAAATTGTTTTAAGGTAGTACGAGATAAACTAAAACTTTTCTTTTTTTTAAAAAAAAATTATCGTCAATTTCTACACTAACTCGATAGACATTTGTCTGTCTGAGCATGCATAGAGTTCTGCTCATGCATACGCATTTTTGAGAGAATGAAATGTTTTTACTTTCTGTGGAAAAAATGAAGTGCATAATATAGACTGCATAATCATTATTATCTTTAGACGTCGTCATCATATCATTATCATAATCATTCTAGTCATGGATAGTTCATCTGTCACCGATGTAAATTCGCCGTAGCGTGTAGCTTGCACCTACATATCCACAGCCAATTAAAATAATGGGATTATTTCATTTTTCAAAAGGACTAAAAAGAGCTGCAAGAAGAGAAACTTTTTTTGCTGATATTTTTGGAGTGACATGCAAAAGTACGGACATTATAACGGTTTCACTTCATTGCAGAATTCAAAATTGATACATTTGACAGGATCGAGAGGAACCTTATCATCCCCCTGAATAAATGCATAATGTGTTTAAAGTAAATAGATTACATCAATTAAATGGACATCCCATCTGTGTAGTAATCACTGTCTTGCCTAAACCACTCGGCACTCATTTCATTTTCACTTTATCTAAATGGCTACATAACTTTTGCCGTTAAAGAGGAATAAATGGGATTTTAATTTTTAAAAGGGTTTCTCGGCGAATTTTGAAATGAAAAGTGGTCATTGTCCATTGTCTTTAGTCGGTGTGTGTGCTGTGGTGAAATTTCACAGTCAGAAATTCATGAAAAAAAATTAAATCCCTGTCGGCTATTTATCTTTTTAAAAGTTTTTGCTTTTTTAAAGGATTGCCTTTCAAAAAATACAGATTTTTTTTCTTGCATAAAATTTACTCTCTTTTTACCTCCCATTAGCATATACCCTCCTTAGTTTCGTGGGATGGAGATGGAGGAGAAGGGGACAAGGGCGCCTGCATCGATTTCATTTCAAAACTGAAAGATGCACTTTTAAACGGCAAAAGTTTTTTTAAAAATAATATATTTTTTCCTCCATTTTACTCACTTTCTTTTTCACTTGCATTGTCTCAGCATTTTTGTGTCCTCTCATCCACTCCTAATTAGGAAATCGGTAATTTTTACCATTCATTCAGTTAGAATTTTTTTTGGGCAAGTTGATGCTAATCTCACAATCTTGAAGGAAACAAATATAAATTTTTAGGCAGACTTCTCACATTTCATACGCTGCAGAACAATGCCATGTTTCGTGGTGCTTTATGAAATGCGAAGCGTCACATGAACATGATTTCAAAACAGACTCACCATCCCATCGTGTCAGAAAACTTCTTTTGTTCTTTTTGCTAAAAAGTGACGAAAGAAAAATAAAGTTTAATGGTAATGAGCTTAATTTGGATTGTTCTTTGTAATTGACGCCATTTTCCTTTTTCTAATTCTTTTTTTGCTAAAAAATGGACATTTTTTTTCTTCAGTCCGAAGCATTTTTTATTTAGAATTATTTACGACATAGTTTTCATATTTTTTCATTGTTTTCCCCACTGAGAAAATAATACTCAATTTGTTTTCATTTTCCAAGGATAATTATTTTAAATGTGGTTTTTGTTTGTATTTAACAGAGCACATCGGCCGGACAGGAGCTGTTGGACAATGTCTTCAAACACTTGAATCTAATCGAGACAGCCTACTTTGGGCTCAGATACATTGACAACACGGGGCAAACGGTAAGTTAAGCTTTCAGCTTTTACCTTCATCACATTAAATCGAAGTGTATACCTAGTTATAGCAACTAATGAGCTGCTCTTTGAGAAATAAAATTACATACCTAATTCACATTTCCGAGTCTTCTCCTGGCCAATTATGGGAAAAGATAATACTGAACTTTACCAGCCTCCAGCCGCTCTAGATGATATTAGTATTTGATTTATTTACTTTTATTTTCTGTGATGTTTCGAGAATATAACTCATTTTCAGGTTGAAATGATTACAATACAGAATGACTACTTTCGCTGATATATATATTTCTAGTGTCTAAACCTGTAGTTAGTTCAACGCCGATATGATAAAATATTTTTACGAATATTACTATGTTAAAATAGATGGTAATGATCTACTGCATTCTCTATGACTGATTTGTACACGAAGTTGGGAATTCAGAATCAAAGTTCAGCTACGTACTTAATTGACAGAAAGTATGGTAACAAAATAGATTGATATAGGTCGCATATTGCACGTACCTATTTAGATATCTTTGTATTTCAAGTCATATTCTCTTTTTGAACTTGCAAACTTTAGTCCATTTGCATATGCGTAGAAAACCTTTAAATATGTTTTCCAAATAAATGGGCTGGAGGAATGGCTAGAAAATAATTCAAAATTCACACACCTACAATCTAGCGTTAAGGACGACTCGTTTTTTATCTTGCAACTACCTACTTATAAGTGAACAAGGTTTTTTTTCATTTCCATTCCGAAAGTGCCACGACAAGGCAAGAAATTTTTAAGTCATAATTTGGCCATAATTTATTATAATTACTACACTTTAAAGTGAATAAAAGTTGTTAAGAGCACGCTTATTGATTTTTTGGGTATTTTTTCAAAAAACGTCTCCTCTTCGTCCTCTTCAGTTTCCACTTGTACAACTCTCGGCTCGTTTCACTCTCTAACTTTGTGTCTAGTGGCTGTCCATTTGTCAGCCTAAAAGTGACAGGGCCTGGGTCACTTGGTGCACGATCCTATCATTTGAAGCCACACTTTTCCTGTCATCATCATCTTGTATAATCGCAAAGCGCTCCCCCTCTCTCTCTCCCTTGCGCCCAAATTGCTTGCGGTTCACACAGTGACTGCTTATGCATGGGCACTTACAGAACCGAGAATCATATCTGTTTAGAAAACAGCTTCGAATAATACAGTTTAATGTACTTACACGGCAATAACAATCACTGCAACAATGAAAAACATGAACAATGAAGCGTGTGCTATTGCATGTAGTACACACGATTCTCGCACTTGTGCATAATGACCAGGTGTACATGTGCAAAAAAGAGCCTGCATTTTTTCATTGTGCTTCTTGCACTTGGACATAATTTTCATTTGAATGAATGATTTTTCGTGATCGGATTCTCTCTCTGTCCCTCTCATCGAGAGCGAGGATTGTTACAGAGTGCCAATTGAAATGAATCCCTTTTTCCTTTACGGAGAAAAAACGAAACGCACTCTTGTCTGTCAAAATAGGATGGTAATTTTAGTTCTCGTATATCATCGTCATCATGATAGTCCCTGATTTGTTCGTGATTGGCTAACCGATCGTTTTTCAAAGGAATTGAGTATTTTTGTGCTGTGGGATGTCAGTCAACGTTGCGTGGTGGGGAACTGATTCTTGTTAGGAAAATGATTATGCTATTTTTTGAGGAACAGGCGAGCTAAGCAAGACGGCGAACAAGGTGCGCTTGACAGAACGTGTGCAATCAATGGACCAAGGTTGAAATAATTTATCATATTATAACGCACCTTCATTTCATGATGATGAGGTGAGCATTATACCGTTTTGCTCAGAAGCTATGTCAGTTTTGATGCTTTTGCGTTTGAATGCTAAATTTATTGTATTCAAATTGAATTCCGTTAAAAAATTATTCGTCACTGACCAGCAGCTGAGCAGAGTGTGGAAGGTAGAGACAGTGGAAATGATGACGGTTATAAAGGAGAGGTTTTTGGAAGGATGATTTACGGTATGGCAGGTTAGAGGCTGTGTGTTTTTAGGGTTCTGGCTAAGCATTTTTAGCATGATGATTTAATTAGTTACCACAATTAGCTGTTTTTAAGGAAATTTACAAAGTTGCAGTTAAAAGCTGAGAAGGTTGTGGGATAGGAAATAAAGGACACGTTATGCTAAAAAATATATTACATGGTAGCACATTATTGCTTAGTTCGACGCTGGTAAAATATTTAAATAGCTTAGTTATGTACTACAATTAATTAGATGGTTATTCAGTCAGCATTATACGTTTAGTTGTCTTCTCGCTAATGTAATGGTAGTGTGAAATCTGGAAGTGAAATTGCTGTAAAAAAGTCTACATTTATGTTACCATTTACTTATTTGTAATATTTAAAATTATTTAATCGATTTTACAGTTAAGCATGTCATATCATTTTTTATTTTTTTTACAGAACTGGCTGGACCCAAGTAAGAAAATTGTGAAGCAATTGGAAGGTAAGAAATGCCATTTTTCTCCTTTTTGTTTGTAAAATTTTCTATGATGTCCGTTCGCCTCTCTCAGATGTCTTTAGGTCAGTACTAACAAAGGAATTACTTAACAATTGTAATTATGCATTTAGCGATGACAGTAAAATGAAATTACAGATTAGCTAACTCGATAGATTTTTCGCGTAAGCAGCAAATCTGTAATTTATATCTTACACCAATCCAAAATGGAACCTGCCACTTAGCAGTGTTACCCAATAAGTAATAATATTTTTTCCAAGAAATGCCAAACGTTTTATTTCTGATAGCTCATTACCCATTCTCAGTCACTTTTCATTTGCTATTGAAGGCAAATCTGACGCTTAAATAGTCTCCATGCTAAGAATAGGCTCAGTAAACAGAGTGACAGATTGACAGACATTCTCAGGAGAGAATAGTGAAGACATGTCGTACTCACTTTTGTCATCTTTGTAACATTATTCGAACAAGGTGTGAGAATAAATGTTAGCTTCACTCATAATTTTCCCAGTCGCCACTATTAGTCCAATCCACTCGAGACAATGAACATGGAGGAGGATTGTAAACAGACAATTTCGAAAGTAAACAGAAAGAGTCACGTCATAAATAACAGGGTTTGGAAGAGCAGCCTCGGGAGAGTTTTAATATTTTGATGTGTGGAGGATGATGTGCCACGTCAAAAATGCAAGACATTATTAATAATGGAGTGTATTGTCCCTTTGCAAAATCAAAAGAAAATGGCATAACTGTCATCCATCGCATCCTCTTCGCTTTTGCAATCATGAAGAAAATGAAATTTATTGATTGCCCAATTGACACCTTCCCACAATTCACATTAAAAATACAAATTGGACTCGCATTCAAAATTATTATTTTGATTTTTATTTAAAAAATCATTTAAATTTTCATTTAACATTAATGTTAAATGGAATCGGAGGTGAAGACGCGGAATTTATAAATAGCTGAGTTGATTTAAAAAGTGCTAGGGGCTAGTAGACAGGCAATTACTTATTTTGACACCCGCGCCAGCACACCATGCAATATTGCAAGCTGTGAAAATATCGAGGGAAGAGTGAAAGATGAGATTTTTCGACTTAATTATTGCTAAAACACGCAAGCTTGAAATTACAGGTAAAATTGAGGGAGACAGACAGACACCATTTTTTTCTGAGGTGTGCTGTGCTCCTTAAAGTGCGAAATGGAGAGAGCACTTTGTTATGATTAAACTCGCGGAGGATAATGAAGCTGCTCCGAGCTACGTTGTAGCACATTTATTTTACCCAGCTTAGCAAAGTGTGTTGTCATACTGGCAAAAATCATAATTTATGAGTTTTTTGTCGTGTGGTGTGGTGGAAGCTGTAAAGTAGTCGGAGTTGTGGGCTGTGTGCATTTTGCATAAGAAAGTACAACCCTTTTTGCGTTTGCAAGTCATGCAAGAAAATATGTCTGTTTTGCGGGACGGCCGACGTGCCAATGCCAATTGAATTGTGCGTGAAAAGACAATAGGCGTGTGAGGCAAGTGTAAAGACGAGAGTTAAATGATGGAGCACAAAAATACTGCCTCCGCATAAACTTTAAAGAACTCAACATTTTTCTGCTTTGATTAGCGATATCGCACTTTCAGCAGTAAACTATAGATAACTCAAAACGTTGCTGATAAGCACAGCGCACTGACAAATGACAAAGAAAATGATAAAAGAAAAAGTTAATTTATAGTGACGAAGAATGCAGTAAGGTAAGTGTTGGGAAACGGGTTAGAAATGGTCCAAATTGTAAATTAATTTTAAACTTAGACGCCGAAAAAAATAAAAATAAACGTATAAATATTAACTATTGAAGTAGATCCTTTTTTTCTTACTTGTATGTTCAGGTATTTAATTTAATTGAAATATAGTTAAGTGGATGAATAGAAATGTCTTAGATTTTAGCTGGAAGTAGACTCTGAGAGATATGCGAGCGGTTACATAAATGACAATTGACAATATCTAAAATACTTTTTGCTGTTTAGTGTAGCTCACAAATCAACATGAAATTTGAATGAGAATTTTTTTCAAAAATTTAAAATGCCGTACTTTATCAGTACAAATAAGGTTGCACCTGTAGAAAATTCCAAAGTCGTACTCGTGTACCCATTCTAATTACAAATTAGTATTACCCAACGAATATGTATTACTATATAACCTGTAAACACTTTCAACAAGTTAGCCAAGAGCAGTCCTTATCTAGTTTACCAAGTAATTTCCCTTCATGAATCAGAATCACTAACCGCATTTTTGCTGTAGGCGCCACAACTACAATTATCACTTTTCCAAGCAATTAAACTTTTTTTAAAAAAAATAAAGCAATGGAGAAAATACACCTGCTGCCCCATGGACTTCAGCTACAAATGAGTTTACAGTGCAATAATAATAGCCAACTCATAATCACAGTCACACTATATCCATTACGGTGTCCCAGACATGGAAATCTGATTGTTTTTATTGCTGCCGTGTTCTGCATTACCCCATTTACACAGCTCTTTGCCCCAGCTCCCACAATCTCATCCAAAATTTCCACAGCTCCATTCATAAACACCCACAGCCTCATAAATTTGTTACTTGAGTGAATATTTCCCCCTCGAAAAATTTTCCCCACTCACAACTTCCCTAAAACGACTTTATGCAAAGTGCGTTTGGTGTGAGGAGCGCTGAGGTGCATACATAATTAGACTGCCTTATTCACCTCAGCTCTCCCAGAATGAAATCTTTTCAGCTCCTTCAGTTTAGCCATTTAACCGCGCAGTAGATAAGCTTTGCTCAGCACACTTTTTCCTTCTGTGTAGAAAAATTGTGTGATTATCATATCATATCATGTCGTAATTCAACGAGTTTAGTTGTGCTTGTCAGCGTGCGCTTTACCGTATTTTTATGCAGAATTTTTTTGCAAACAGCTAAAAAAAAGTTCAGAACGACTTGTTTGCTGGTTATTGTGGTGATTGTGTGCAAGCACAAGTGACAAGACTCGTCATCGCCACTTTTTCAATCGTCACCGTCACAAGTCGTCAGGCTAAACAGGAGGGAGAGGTGCGGTGTGGTGTGGCTTGTTGGTAGCCAAACTCTGTTTTTTCCATTTTGCTACTTAAATTCCTTTAACCTGTTTTTTAAAAATGCTACTTTGAGCAAAAGCGCATACGAAAACAAAGTCCTCCCATTCTTCCCTTGTCTTTTTTAATGCCCTTCTTTCCTCTAGAATTTGTAGTTTACATGCTTTATTGCTAATTTGCGATGACACTGGCTCTCGTTCCAACAATTTCGCTGAATTTTATTTTACTACTGCTACTTTATGGGGAACTGGTAAAACACGGTTGTAAATTTTTTTCCTAAAAATGTTGCTTCATCTGACCATACTCCGATATAGACTTTGTAAGAAAAAAGAGCAATGAAAATAAAATCTTTTTTTTCGTGATGGCTTCTGTTCATAATT
>JAHZND010001303.1:0-16423 GCA_027744115.1 Acrocyrtus sp. NNG-2020
ACTGCCCTTCCTTCTGCTTCTTAGGCAGATTGCTTTCATCTGCTAAAAATGACTCTAATTCTCCGGAATCCTCTTCCAGTACTATTTCTTCGAGGCTCGGTGTTGACTGGCTCGTTCCTGATGTCTTTGATCCTGGAAGAGACAACAAAAAAGGAAAATGAATTCTTAGAAAAGTGGCTAGAAATTGAGCTCCTAATGAAAACCTGCAGACAAAGCTTTCCCTTTTTACAAATTATAAACAGCAGCAATAGTTAATGCGCTAGGTACAGAGAGGCTATTTTCAGCAGCTAAAATCAGTGCGACTAATAATATTTTCTTTGGCCTTCCTTTTAAAAATACGGAGCGATCTGAAATTGTTTTAGACCGCAAATGGCCACTTTAATGGCCCCTCTTGGTGTGGAGAAGTGTCTAAGGGCTGCTTTGGATTCAATTTATTTTCGAATTTAATTACGTAACACATAAATTTGTCATACTTGGAAGAGCTCCTTGTGATTTAAACCGCTGTATATCTTCTTCAAAGGCCTCTTGGAAGACGGCTTGCCTTTCCTTAAGCTGACTGTCCCGCTGCTTCTCATATTCAGCTATCTTCCTCAGATGCTCTTCTGTTAGCCGCTCTACAAAAGAAGAAAAAATTTCAGGATTCAGGATTTCTACCTAACCAAACATGCCTATTTACCCTCTTCTACGAAAAACAAAAACGGGGCATTATAATGGCCATAATTCTTCCGAACACTCCCACGCCCGAAGGGCACAGAGAAAAAATGATCAAAAGGGAAATGAATTAGTATATTGGTAGGTACTTACGCATGTTCTATTACGAAATTACCTATGCTTATGGAATGCATAAAAAGGACTACACTCGATTTAATGTGACCAACCTTTGAGATCTTGCAATTCGGATGCTCGCTTCTCTTGGTATAGCGCCAGCTGGAATCGATGATCTAGCTGCTTTTCCCGGAGTTCCTGCGTTTCCACCATATCCTCTAGCATCAGTAAAGCTGCTTCTGTCTCTTCAAAGGCACATTGCACGTTAACTGGAATTAGTAAAGAGATCATCAGTACATACTGGAAAGATGAGACCAGACTAGAAAGGGCATTTCCATTGACAAGAAGTCTCAACAGGAATTTGGAAAAGTCAATTAAGGAAGAACTATGACATGACCTAGTAATAAATCTTGTAACTGCATTCCACTTCCACTCTTGGAAACTTCCACTGCATCCTAACTGTCATTAGTGGAAGTGATAGTAGGCCAAAAAAATATGCAATTTCATATTCACGCCAATTCCTTGCAAAAATTCTTTGCGCGATCTCATCCACGGAAATAGCACTACATACGTAAAATATTCACTGATTTCCGTCCAGCCAGTTTCGAAGTGGATGGGCAGGGGCAGTGGCAGGGGAAAACAAATGAAAGAGTTAATGGATAGCGGCAAGGTAAAAAATTTCCTTTAAAAATGAAAACTCTCAGCAATAAAAATGGTATAGGTGGAATTAACTATATTAAGAAATAGTTGAAAAATTTGTGATAGTAAATAAGGGAGGAAAAAGAAGCATTATTCGCAAGGGAAGGAGTGGATCCTGTTGATATTATGATTCCCATATTGTACTTTTTTTTCTCCAGCACTGGAGTGAACTGGAGTGAAGCGTGTATGAGCGTATGCATTCAGTAAATGGTCTATATTTTAAGTGCAGTGTAAGTACGTGTATACACTAATGTTCATCCATTAAATGGAGATTGTAGTATGGAGGAGCGGAGGAGAAAGTCAAAGGAGATTACGAAGCGGTGGAGAAAAACATTTTTAGTGTACGTGAGTTGCATGCGTGACTCCGATCAATTTCCAGTTTTTTTTTCATGCTCCCGCTTTATTCTCCAGTTTTCTATCTTTTATTCCTTCTGCTAGAATATAGGCACTTTCTTTTGGAGTAATTTCTCCTCTGCCTAGACTGGTATACTTTCACTAGGACTTTTCGTCAAGATTGTGTAAGGACGGATGAAACGTAAGAAGGAATCTATTATGCATGGCATTACTATTGTTCTAAAAACAGTTTTAATGGGAGTGAGCATTGAATGCCTAAAAAAAGAGAAAGCGGCTCTGTGTATATAGCCATATAGCCCAGCAGAACAACTGGCCGGGAAATTCACACTATGCAAAAACTCTTTCCATTTTTCCGTAGTCAATTTCCATGAATAAAAAATAACTCAAGTGAAGCATCAGCCGCTCCGAAGCATCACAATCATCACATGAAGAATTTATGTCAAATAGACAGAGCGAAAGTGGGTATTGGTTTGAAGCATTGCTATTTTGCTATTTCTACTGCCATTGTACTCCTTCCCAGTTTATTCTGCTTTAATACCCCTTTCCTCTCCTCTGGGTTCTGCTACGTATTTACATTTTTGATGAAGGACGCTCCTAAGCGCAGTTAATGGGCTCTAAGCTTGTCTTTGCTGGAGAAATGTAGGATGAACGGGGAAACAGTAAGAGACAGCAGCAAATAAGAAAGGGAGCGAAGAAGGAGTAGTTGCAATTGCCTGGACATATTGCCGTCGTTTTCCACGAGCAAATATCTTCAGGATTCTTGTCAGTTTTCATTAATGGCTACACTGAATTGTGAATCTTAAGAGCATTAAGTCGAGTTTTATTTTTTCGAAGAAAAAGCAACCAAAAATAGGATTGGAGCTATGTACTGGAAAAATCTGGAAAGGAGTGAAAGCCAGAAGCTAATGTAAAAGTTTAATAGGGATTAAATTTAATTAAAGATGGATCCATTTGACAGGCATACGCCGGAAATTGCCTAATAGCAATGCGATGCATACAAGAGTATGTATTTATGATAGTGTCTCGTTTTCGGATATATAGCGAAAAAATATATTTTTTGGAGCACTTACGAACTGAATCACAAATTTCTTGGACTCCATGCACCAACTGAGGAATTAAGGCGAGGGAAGTGGACAACTTGCCAACGGTCTTCCATTGCTTTTCGTAGCTTTCGTGAAGGCTCTGTATTATTTCGTCTACTTCCTGGAAGCCAAAGATTAAAAAAAATTCCTTAGCTGACGGACGGGCCCGCATTTTTTTTTAATTGCGACAACTATTATTACCCTGTCTCAAGTCAAGTCAGGTTTTAGAGGTATCCTCCAAAAATTACAAAATTACCGTAAAATACTTTTTTTCATTTTGTGAGATTAACTACATTAGTAGAATCTACTGTATTACCGAGACCGACTCGTTCTAAAAACTTTTTTTGTCAGTAAGTAATACATATAAATAAACTACAAGTTTTTTAGTGAGCTGAGTCTAGTAGTGATGAGAGGGAAGTGGACAACTTGCCAACGGTCTTCCATTGCTTTTCGTAGCTTTCGTGAAGGCTCTGTATTATTTCGTCTACTTCCTGGAAGCCAAAGATTAAAAAAATTCCTTAGCTGACGGACGGGCCCGCATTTTTTTTAAATTGCGACAACTATTATTACCCTGTCTCAAGTCAAGTCAGGTTTTAGAGGTAGTATCTACTATTAGCAGAATCTACTGTATTACCGAGACCGACTCGTTCTAAAAACTTTTTTTGTCAGTAAGTAATACATATAAATAAACTACAAGTTTTTTTAGTGAGCTGAGTCTAGTAGTGATGAAAAACTCTTGAAATTACGTAATTACCGAAAAGTGGGATATTAACATTTAAAATAATGACGGCTGAAAAGGAAGAATTAAAAAGTTGTAATGACTTACTGAAGCACATAAAGCTGTAATTTCAGTCTTCGCGTGGATTTCAGTCCAGTAACTTTGATATCTTTCTAATAACTCCAAACCAGCGTCATAATTGCAGACATCTTTCTCCGGTTTCCGCCGAAAGCCGCTGCCATCGCCGCGACTTGCGTGACGGTCTAGCTTAAGATTACGAAGACTACAAAANTGCGTGACGGTCTAGCTTAAGATTACGAAGACTACAAAACAAAAACCAAAAAATATGAGCATGCAGCAACAACTCTCTGGACACGACGAGCATTGTCAATATATGAAACAATCAATTTTTATAATTAATTATAATTACCGAAAACGAAAATTACTAGTTTCACTAAATTACTTTTTTTACTGCACATTAAAATAAATTTTATCCTCCGCAAACCACATACATACAAAAAATGTACTTCCAGCTACACGCAATCACTACGTATTAAACTGCGGTTAGTTAATTATTTTTTTCTGACCAAACTCATATTTTTTGCTGGTCTGAGAGAGAACTCTTACCTGCTAGTAATTTCCTCCTGGACATTATGAAATTTTTCTCTAAGGCTGGCGAACATCTTCTCCTACGCTCTCTTCCGTAGAATGCTAAAGCCTAAAAAAGGGAAAGAAATTATGTCAGCTTCTATGAATGCAATGCAATAATTTCTAGCAAAGTTTTTTTTCCTAATAATTTTTTACTGCCTCCAAACACGTGACGAGGTACACCTGCGCGAGGTAAAAAATGGCAATATTGTTTATGGCTTGGTTTAAAGAACGCTGGACAAAAATAGGAGAGCAAGACATGCATATTCAAGGACGGAGAAAAAAAAATTATGTGAAATGCGCAACTTCGTGATGAACCTAGAGCAGCCACCAGCCTAGACTGGATGCGCCGAATTGGGTAGGAAAAGGAGGAAAAGGGTAATTATGATGGAGCGCTAAGGGAAAAAACGTGGTGGGTGGATAGTAGATAGGGTAAACGTATCGAAACCTGTCTGAAGCTTCCACCAGTTTCCTCCTAGTTTTAAATTTAATTACTTTACATAAGTTCCTTTTTATGACCTGTTTTTCAAAAGCTTTTTAACGATGCTGGAGGAATACCTCGTGCTATTGCACGTTTTCTTTCTATCTATTACCATCCAACCGTTTATTATGCAAACAAAGTTGTTACGGTTCGTTTCACTCTCATTAGCTAATTATTTCTGCTGATTTACTTTCAACTTCCTAAATTCGTACTTGGAATATTGATGTTTGTTTAATTGGAACATCCGTAGGTGGCAGATTCAGGTTATACGGATGAGTTTTCAAAGTAATTTCTGGCAATTCCTTGAATTTATTATTTGATTATTTCTGGTCGCACGTAAATACTCCCTAATTTACTTCCTTTGATGTCAAAGCACACCTCAAAAGATTCTGCTTTCTACTAACTATCATTACGTTATTTTACTAACTGCCAATTTACACAGTAAGTTTGACTGTTTACTAAACGAATACGGTGTAAATCTTGCTGTATCATTTTCAGAATTTTAGTCTTGGGCTATATCTGCCAACTGCGCATACTTTATACCTTATGGAAAGTGTACAAGTACAGGATACAATATTAACTCGGTTCGATGTTATCAGGGGAGTTTCATTTGTGCTTTTATCAAACTTATCTCATACCATAAAATGTAAAATATAATCCAATATAGAGAAAATAGTCGTCATGTTTTATTTATTTGCCATGTTATCATTTTTATCAATATCGGCACAGGGGGAAAAATCTTTTTAATGATTCGCCGAACTTGTCCGTGTCCCTGTACATCGCTAATGTGTATGCCAAACTCAGGCATGAGCCTAAACAAAATCGGCTATGCAGAAAAGATTGCAAAAATAAAAACTATTCCCAGAAGCATTTCGCAATAGTTTCTTCTGTGCTCTAATTCATGAAAAACAATTGGCAGAGTAGCAATATCTTTCTGTCTTACCTTCAAATTCCTAGAATACAGGAAATCCACCTATTTTATTGTACTTTTATGAACTCTTTTTAAAATATAATAACGGCGTTTTAGCCTGCTACCTTCAAACTTTCACTAAACGGCTCTATGTCTACTAATACGACCACTTTCACGTCAACTACAACTTATGGCAATTAGCCTCGCCTCAAGTGTTAATCTGTCAACATACCGAGTCCTAAGGAAACAGATGAAATCATCTGTTTTGCTTTCTAAATTGTTCGCTCTGTATCTACTACCGCACGAGGTTTGCATTTTATGTATTTCGTCTCCTCTCCCTTCTTTTTTGGTGCTCTCCCCAATAAAAAAGCTGTCTACAGCTACAGCTCTGCTACAACTCGCTTAGCCTCACTACTACCGTCTTTCACGTACTACCAAATACCAAGAGCTCTGTCTTTCCAGACTACTTCTCCTGTGTTGTCCAGTAGTATGCAGTAAAAATGTATGTGGAAGGAAGGTTAGCCTTACTTATGCATTTCGTTAAAACGGAACTCACTAGTTTTGCCTGCTCCTGTACTGGACTCCCAGAAATAAAAAGCAACCCGTCTTGATATGCTTGCTTTGTTGTGTGATATATGCATCCCTGGCTTTACCGTAAGCACTCGGACAGAGAAAAGCAATAAATATTTGCATGCGTTATGTTATGTAATGGCTGGAGTAAGTGTCAGATTCACCGACTCCCACGAAATAAATAATTTATGAAGCGATAAGAAACAAAGGAAGGGAAACTCTCCGAGTATTTTTTAAACTCTGAACGAGGAGTTTTATCGGGGATGATGAGGAAACTGTAACTTTCATTGAAATTATATACTATCAGCGTGGGCGAATTGTACGCGCAGTTTAAAATGTAAATTTGTCTTAGGAAGCGAAGCGATGGTCATAAAAATGGAGGAAGGATTCGTGCCTTAGATTTTAAATAGCGGTTTGTTGGTGATTATTATGGCGGATGGTAGAAAATTGGAAGTGGTTTTTGGGTTGAAAGACTTTCAGAAATATGAAGGGAGGACTGGAGGACTGGAAAAGAGGGAAATCACAGTATCCGGGAAGAATTGGGAAGAATAATACACGTGTACAGTTTTTTTCGGAGAGAGCACTTTCTACGGCAGGAAAGACAGTTAGGTGTGGGGAGTTTTAGCATGAAATATCAAAAGGAAAAGTTTTTGTAGTTTGGCTGCGGAGCCGCGGGCTTTTCCTGTGTAATGTAAATGAGAGGATGTATAAGAAAACGAATTTTCTCTCCTTTCCAATTTCCTTTTTGTGGAATTAATCTAAAACTACAAATAAGACTCTGGAGAAAGTGAGATTGGAACATTTATCATTTATCACATCACACTCCCACGAAGGAAAACTACCATATCTTTTCCCACAATGAAAGAAAAGAGAGTGAGAAGTCATAATTCATACAAAAAGGCCTGGGGAAGGGAGAAGCCCGAGGTGTGTGAATTATTTATTGTTGTGAAACGGTTGTCTGCAACAAACAAAAGGAATTTGCGGCTCAGGTAGCCAGAAGCTGGAGAGAAAAAAAGTTGTTTTGGAGGAAATACCCCAAATGAATCTAAAATTTAGAGGTGTACTCAGCGGGAAAGATGGGGAAGAGGAGGAGAATGATACATAAATTAAATTCAGCCTGGAGAATAACAATAACCAAACAAAACTACGAATAGAGCCGGAAAGAGCAAGCAAACGAAATGTTTTTTCTTGCTTTTGTGTACTTTTTGCACTAACATGCCACCCTGGAACTGCTGTCAAAACGTACCTGGCCTGGAAAAAGCGTTCCAGGCAGCTCCGTTATTTTCCCTGTTTTCTATGAATATCTAAGACGCCTTCGGAATGAGCCTCTTAAAAAAGGTCTTATCCTCCTGACCCAGTTCTCCGGGAGGATTCGATTCTTAAATAATTGCGGATGTAATTTATTAGGCGTGTAAAAATAGCGCTGTTTACGTGACTGTCAGCTTACCGTTTGACACCGTCACATTTTTTAAAATTTTAAGGATCTGTCCACCATCCACCACCCAACTTTTATTTCCCGAGTTGCGCCAACACCTCACAAAAATTCAGGTGGGGCCCTGAAGAAGCTGATTGGACAAGATTCATTTGATGTCATCACTAAATGCCAGACTCCTGACCCAGTTCTCCGGGAGGATTCGATTCCTAAATAATTGCGGATGTAATTTATTAGGCGTGTAAAAATAGCGCTGTTTACTGTTTACTAGACTGTCAGCTTACCGTTTGACACCATCACACTTTTTAAAATTTTAAGGATTTATCCACCATCCACCACCCAACTTTTATTTCCCGAGTTGCCCCAACACCTCACAAAAATTCAGGTGGGGCCCTGAAGAAGCTGATTGGACAAGATTCATTTGATGTCATCACTAAATGCCAGCCATATTATGCGTAGTGTGCAAGGCAAAATAGAGTGTAATCAGCAAAAATGCAAAGACTCAAGACGTTAAGCCTTTCCTTCAAAAAGGGAGAAAACAAATTTTTTTGCTGATCACGACACTCGGCTGACTCCTCCGCGCTTTCTGAGAAGAGAAGGTACATAGGTATAAACCAGAATCAGGATTTAAGGATATTGCTCACGTCATGTAAAAGCAATATGCACGGGGCGCATATTGCATGAAGAATTCTTCCAATAATGAATAATGACATTTGTACATGATAATGACATCATACTCTTGTATAATGTAGGTTACGCGAGTTGGTAGGTAAAGTGAAAAGGGAACCAGAGGAGAGTTTTTCAGGGAGAACGGGAAAACTAAATCCAGTTATATATATTTGGGCGCACAACGCAATACTAATCGTAATCTGAATCAACATAATTTACTTCTAATAAATGTCAAAGGTTACTCGTACAAGTAGTGGTGGATTCATCCATCATCAAGAAATAGTCGCGTCTTTTCCCCTGTCTATTATCTGTTTGCTTCAGACGTACGTATACTATCGCTTGGGATGGAATTGTTCCTGCTTGGTTGACTTCACTTCCTTTCCTAACTCCCATCCTGACACTTTTTGCAAGGAGGATATCATGTCGTGGTGCTATCCTATCGCGGCAGTATGAAGGACGACTGTGTTTTGTAAACGTCGGTCCCTCTGTCCAATCTCGGAAAGTGTGTTTCTTAACTGTTTGGCCTCGTTTGTCAGTTAAGGAGAGAAAAAAAGTTGAATTAGTATGCGGTCCACTTTTGTGAAAACGAGTTACTAATAGTTGTTACTTCCTTGTAATTGCGGTTTCTCTGAAAACGTAAGCAAAAAAAAAGTTTTCTGATGAAATTATTCATCGAGCAGTTGGATTTGGTTGTCCAGATTAAAGCTGGAAAAATTCTTCGGAGCTTGGAGGCTAAATACCATCACTCTTGAGGTGCATTCAACAGTTCATGGTAGGTAAAAAGTACAAATAAAGCTCATTATTTTTTACTAGTTGCAGTGCGTAATGCAGAATTATCATAAGTTGAAGATGCGAAATTTTTTTGGGAGAGTCGAGCAGACTGAGAAGACGTTAAAACTTAAAACAAAACTAAATTACCTAGGATAATATCGAAATAAAATTTGCTCATCTTCTGAAAACTTTAACTGAGATTTTCCGCATTTCCAAGTAATTTGGGGTCCAAGAAAAAGGTTTTCCTATTACCAAGAGTGAGTAGAATATAACGAAGCCTATTACGAAGTAAAATGCATGGATGCTAATCGCAAATGCCATTTACAGTGCCCGAAATCTTTAAATTGCACAAAGGCCAAAAATGGCTTATTATGCTGGGCAGATTTATGCTATGCTAATATTAGCCTACGTAATTATCTCACTTTTCTTCAAACCGGCATGTCTAAATATTTTAGAGTTACGAGTTCAAGTTGTGATATGCTCTGCATCAAAATCTGCGAGTGCATGAGACTACCTGAAATTAGTCATGCTGCTGTAATTAGCACCTTCCCCGTAGGAGGGTTGAGTTGCTGACTTGCTGATGTGTAATTTTCTTGGAGATTGTGGATTACGTCAGTGCATAATATAATATGAAAATATAGTACGGTTAATTTCTCGTGTTGGGTCTTTCAGTAAATACATGTGACTGTCCTGTTAGGACGACCACCACCTATGTAATTGTTTAGAAAAGTTGTGCTCTTGCACAAACAACCTAATTTTGCTTTAAAAATCTTGCCCATATCAAGCTACTTAATTGAGGATAAGAATAAGGCATTCAAGTGTATTGTGCTCTTGCACAAACAACCTAATTTTGCTTTAAAATCTTGCCCATATCAAGCTACCTAATTGAGGATAAGAATAAGGCATTCAAGTGTAATTGTCTCGCATTAGTCATGTAAACGAATACAAACGAGGCTTAATGTGCAGTGCTTGTAGGTTGCAGGTTTATACTGCAGATAGGAAGCGATAGAATATATTTTCATCAGAGTAAACATATTTTCTTTTCCGGATATTCTCAAAGCGATTTAAAGCATCAATGCCCTAAACATAAAATTTTTAGTACTGCATCACCGTCTGCCTTTAAAGTTATCGCCCATTTTTGTTGTAGGCATATTTTTGATGGCCAATTAAATTTAACTGTTCTGAAATGCAAATGTCATTTCTCTTTTACCCGATACTGATACGATACACTAAACAAAGGCATTTCCCTGGAATATCAAAATCCCCATAAAATCTAAGCGAGTATTTTAGCCCGATAAAAATAAGTTAGCAATTCATGCATGATGCATGTTAAACAGCTAATGTACTGTCTATATTTATACCGTAATTGCTAGGGATGGGGACGGATAAGAACTAAGAATTTCTCCGTCTTTCCTCCGCCTCAACAGCCACGTTAGCATTATAGCAATCATCCACCATAGATTATAGATAATACATTTAATAAACACCTGCCATTTCTTAAAAGCAGTTTCAAGGGCATTATTAATACCTTCTTCTGTGCAGTTCAACTTTAGAAATTCTGTAAACCCTTGGGCCTTATATTACCTTACTTTTATGAGAGTATTATTTTTCCCCTCCCGGACAATCCGATAACTGGACAGGCGGACAGACACAGGGGAGGGAGCTATTCCTCATTTATCCTCCATTTTACAAGACATACTAACAGTAGCAGCGGGCGTGTCACAATATCTTTTGTTCTAAATAATAATAATAAGTAATGACGACAGCGTATACTGTTCCTTTCCTTCCTTTCTCTGCTATATTATTTGTGAAATTGTAGCGCACTGCCGAGACTGACACTGATCTGAAATAAAGTGGCTCATCAAATTCCATTTATTCCTTTTCATTTCCCTAATTGAATCATCAAACTGCGAGGGCACCCTTCTTCTTCTTCTTCTCCCTTCCTATTTTATTTCTGTAACGATGTGCTGTAGGCAAATAAAACGGTAGGTACTCGTACCTCCTCCCTCCTCCCGTATCACATTTCAATAAACCTAACGAATAACGAATATTCATCGCTATATTGTAATCTGCTCATGTCATGTCTCACATGTCTGTTCCTGCTCCAGTCTCTCTTTTGTCTTTTTTCTTCTTCAGAGGACGGATATACACTCCAAAGCCATCGCGGAGAAAATAGGAAGGCATTGATGAATTGGGAGGCTCAAGTTTCTAATCTTCTCCTTTCTCTCTCTATCTCCTTTCCCGGTACATGCCCACTCCGCTAACTACACTCTCTCCCCATCCATTTCTTCAGGTCACACAGCACGTCAGAAAAAAGAAGGGAAAATAAAAAAAATCCGCTCACACTAATAATACGTAATAATGCGTAAAGAATATGTCATTCTGCAGGAGACCTTCGCGAATGGGAGGAAATAAAGTGTCTATTACGTCAGCGTACTAGTTACACTTTTAGCAACATTCAATGAACCGTGCTTGGACTGGAGCAATTCCTAACCAGTAATTTTTTTTGCCTTTTTTACGGCAAAATCATATAATACTGGAGATAGAAGGAAAAACAGAGTCTGTTGTAAAGCACACCCGCCTTAATGTCCCCCTGCAACCTTCGTAGACAACCGTTGTTACTCCTTCTTAGCTTTATTTTTGTGCATGTATAAATTAGATATACATCCATTATTATTTTGTGGAGCATTGGAGTAATAACCAACGGACAAAAGTTTCTTATAGGGGATCGACAATCCCCATTTCACCGATATCATAAAATATGGCTGTGCTGCACTCGAGAGCGGAGGAAGTAGCAAAGTCACCATTTCCTTTCATATCCTCTTCTTTTTATTTCATTATAATAGGAGAAACAAGTTCGTCAAGCAGTGTGAGTCAGCCAGGAGCAATCAGCGAAGAGACACTTGAAAGAGCACAAAAGATTTTGTGCTGGAAGAGAAGGATAGCTCGATGCACTCCGTCCAATAGGCTATATAGACTCCCTCACGGGAGGGGAAAAAAGTTGGAGCTCATAATTGAAAATGAAAAGAGAAAGTGCAAAGTAGAGCAGACCAAAAAAAACTTTGATTTATTGTATAGTGTACACAGTATATTGAAGGGGAAGTGGTGGTGGTGAAGCTGCTCTACTTGTTTGTTTTAGTAAGTATGGCTAAATCAAGGCCTTTTCTTAGCTTTTGGTATGTGAGACTTTCGCAGCATCTGCAAGAAAACTTTCAGCGCTTGGCCTGTCAAAGCTCCCTCATTGATTTTTGATAGTCAGTCTGCAGTCCGCAGCTCAAAAAGTCAAAACTGAGCTATTTGTGAATGTATCAGTTTCTGTATGGAAGGATGATGGAGAGTTGGGGTGCGTGGGAGGAAAGTAAAAAAAATGAGATGGTGAAATGATGACAGCGAGTTGGTTGGAGAAAATATTTTTCTGGGATTCTTGTCTTTTCGGGTTTACTGTTTTTGGGGAAATGGCATTGTTCTTTTTACAAGATTATTTTGGTGTTGGGATGAAAAAGTGGTTTAAAAAGTGATGGGAGAGTGAATGAAAGGGCCTTTTTCTGTTTACTTTTTCCAGGAAGAGGAGAACAAAAGGAGGATTAAAGGCTGTGGGACTCTACCGGAGAGGGAATTTTGTAGAAAGAAGGGTGAGAACCCGAGTATCACCAGTGAGGAGGAGACCTACTCTTCCGAGGAGGTAGACTCGAGCACGGAGGCGTCCCTAAATAGCAGTAGTAGTACTAGTAGTAGCCTCAGTGAAGTAAGCAAAAGCAGTACAAGTTTTACGAACAGCAGCTCCCCGTCGGACCCCAAGAACTCGTTGTTGGGGTCGGAGAGAAGTTGCCGGAACTCTTTAACGTTTCGAACAGAAGACAAAGACAACGTGCCGGTTCTCCTTACCCCAACAAAGGTGGAAGAGGCCAGCTGTCCCGGTGGCATTGTCCTCCCAAATGAGCAGAACAACAAGCTCTCCAAAGAAGAGAAGATCCGGATTAGGAAGCTAAGGAGAAGGCTGGCGGCAACGCAGGCAATCTCAGCAGTGGACAAAGAGGGTAGCATAGACACCGGAAATAAGGAGAGCGACAAGTCCAAGTCCAAGTCAACCCAAGACCAGTACTACTACCACTCTCAACACCATCGCCACCGCTCCAAGAAGCGCAAGAACTCCGTCAAGTATAAGATGTTCGGGAAGTTGTCCTGTGTCAGCTGTGTGGACGCCTTGCGTGACTGCTGTGGAGGTAAGTTTTTAGAAAAATGCCTCCAATTTCTTTTTCGATGAGCATATCTAATCCTATCGCATCTGTCCTACAATGCCCTGTCGCATGTGCCAAGCAAAGCAGCCAAGTGACTTTCATTTTCTGAGCGAGTGTCTTCATTTTCATACCGACAAGGATCTATTTTTTACTCCACTTCCCTCTCTGGGACCAAGAGTAAAAAGAACTGGAGAGAAAACTTAGAAATTTCCAGACAGGTTTAAAAGTTTAATGCCCTAGTGTAAATCATCTAACGACTGCTATTTTTACACCGACTTCATCCTTCATCGATTTCATTTACCCTCTGCTCGCTCCGAACTTTCCCGCGGCTTTTCCTTTCATGCTCTACACTCACACGGTTTTCCTTTTTTCAGCACGGTTTTGCATTTCGAGGAACATTTGCTAACACTTCCTTTGATGTCTCCTCATTTGTTTTTCCGCTTGTAATTATGCAAATGTAGCGAAGCCTTTTTAAAGGAAAACCAGAAATCGTTTTAGAGCTAATCACTTTTCAAAGAGAAAACCAAATCCTAATTCAACAGGAAAATGGCGCCATTTTTAAATACTCACTAACGAGCTTTAAGCTTCTCAATCCACATCATACAAAAATTTACGCGTGTCGCGTAGGTAGTAGGACACGAGGACTGTTCCTTCAGCTCACCTTTTTGCTACTTTTATCAGCAACGTGCCGTTTGCAAAAAAAGGAAAACAGTTTGCAGAGCAATTATAATTTACGGCATAGTAATTACTGAGCAGTTTCTACATTTTTTGTATCATGAACTAAAATGGTGAGTCTGAAGCGGTATTATTGTAAAAATGCTTCTCTGGTTTTGGTATTCGAAAGAGGAGCGCGTCTCCGCTGATCAAGTGTTGTAGAACAGCGGCGGGAGCCCTTTTCGAGGGAGTTTGTTTCCGGTTCAAGTGCCATCATAAAATCCTACGGAGGGCTTGTATAGCGTATGTGAAAATCATTGAGATAACTTGGACCCTGGAGAGCGCACTCCGCGTAAATATATTCTGCTCGTCTACTTAAATAATATTATTTTGTAGTTTTGGCGAATAATGTTATGCCACGCCATGAGCTTCAGGCTTCAGAAAGAGACAAGGAGCCACCCTCACAAACTCTCAACTCTACTTGTACATTTTTACCTTAGAAAAGACATCATTTTGTATTTTCCGTTGCACGTGAGAGTGCTCTGTGAAGAGCCAAAATCGATATTTAATCTACGTTTTATGCTGTCGACCTCACCTATATATATTTGTGGGGGTCTTAGGGAAAGGAACGGAATATCTCATGAGGACTATTTCGTATGATTCCGCTATATAATTCACTTGGACGGTGACTAGTGACTAGTGACTGGTTTTGCGCTGGAGAAGGGGAAGATCTCTCCAAGAGAGTAAATACTTGCGATGGGTTCCGCGAAAAATATTTTCCGCTCTGTGTTCCTATTCCTCCTCCGTGCAGGTCATATATTGGGCAATGTTTACTTAAAGGAAATCCATGCCTCTGTAAAAAAACTGGAACTCTAGAGGGGCTGGAGAAATACGAACAAAAACGTTATTGTTTAGGACTGTGCCTATGCATTTTATTCACTCTTAAACAAAGGAAAACCACTCAGGTGGAACTAATAGTCTTTTTATGCGATTCAGCTTACTTTGCCAATTAAAATGTAAAAAAAGAAGGCAGCCCCCATTGTGCTCTCAGAAAAGATGTAAATCTGGGGAGGAGAAAAAAGTCCTTGGACAAAAGGGGAGAAAAATAAGCATGTTCCAACTTATTTCCACTACCGGCCCTCCTCTCCTATTTTCATTTTCTTTGAACTGGAGAAAGAAACCTTTTTTTTGTGATGATCAATGATGGAAGTTTCAGCTTCAGCCGAAAAGTTGTACTTTTTCTACTAAACATCTTCCTCGTGAAGTATTATTGTCGGTGGAAGTGTAGGTAAATGAAAGAAGTTCGCTTTGTTTTGTTATTTTAGCTATCTGCCTTATTCATTTCCCCAAGTTGCAGTGACATGGTTCATCGAGCGGTGGAAAGGAGATGAAAAAAGAATCGCTTTAAAGCGCAGCCAACTGACTTTTCTTTGAAAAATTTTCGTTAAGGAGCAGCCCGACCAGCGAGCATTCAATTTTCTAAAATAAAACTCCAGCCACATAGTTTTCGAGTGGAGAATTGAATTTTTCTCATTCTCTTTCCTCCTCCCTCCTCTTCGTCTTCCTCCCATTCATCCCACACATATCTCGCCTTTTGCTCTTCTGTCGACGTTTCATTCTCAAGTCCCCACTCCCTAAGTTCAATATAGAGAATGGAAGTTACCGAAATATTTTATTATGGAGTTACTGTTGTTCTCGCACTGAGCCCCACTATATATTTCTCCAGAGTACACAAATACTATTTTTTCCATGTCGCTACTTGATCACAGCCATTATTTCGCCGCAAATGCGAGAATAAAGAAGAAAAAACCCTTTTCCTGTCTGTTCGCTTGGGGAAGGAGTGCAAAAAAGGTATAGTGGTGTGGTGTGAGCGAGAGTGACGGCAAGCTCGGTGGTGAGTCAGGTATGCAGAAAAGTTTGAGAAGGAGACCTGCAAAAAAAATCGCGTTGTCTGACTGCCTTCCCCCTTATTTATATAGATCAAAATGTTTGGTGGTCTTTTGGGACTGGGAGGAGGAGAAAAAAAGGAGGCTGGAGAGGTGGAATTATTAGTTCTGATTTACTCCAGGCTATGCTTTTACCCGGTAATGGTATGTACATATTTTTTAAGTTGGGAACTATCACTAGTCACTAGAAAAGGTGAGTATCAGAAAAAGGTGCAGCGGATGGGTACCTAAGTACCAAAATAGGCATACATTTTAGCATGTAAGGCACTCGCTAGCAAGCGAACATCCAAGATATTCATTCAAGCTGCTGTACTCAGCATGCAACTTGTATAATATTACTGGTTTATGTGTATTCATTGGATTGGGGAAGAGAATAAATGCGAGGACTCGTCTATGACGAGGACACACTATCACCAGAGACCAGAGCGAGTAGTTGACTTATTTTGGCATGAGGCGATCCGTCGGCGCTAAGGGCACAAGGCAGGG
>JAHZND010001304.1:0-32274 GCA_027744115.1 Acrocyrtus sp. NNG-2020
AATGTCTCCTTTCCACTTTCCAACTCACTCCACTTTATAATAGCTTTATTGAAACTTTTTTTTATTCTTGTTTGTTTGTTTGCTCTTTAGCTTCATCTCTGAGATGTCTATAGGGGAAGAAGAAGCACCAGATTTCGTACAGTATTCTTCTAAAATGTAGTTTAGTACAACCACAAATAGTTTGCCAATTTTGGTTGTCATTCTGTAAAAAAAATCATTTTTAGGATGGTTTTCGGGTAAAAAGAACGAGAAGGATGTCAGTCACATACGGTACAATATTTTTTTATTTTACTAGAACGAAATAAATGCAACTTAACCAAATATACCCTAAAGAGAATTGGAAAAGGTGAAAATAGGTAAGAAAGAAAATTAAGTCTTACGATATGATATAGGCGTTTTGCCATCAACTGGTATTTATTAGTAGTAAATATTAACGCCACTACTAATTTTAGATGACTGGAACTAGTACATCTTAGTTATAGGTGTCATGTCGAGACAATGTTTTAATTATAAAATTATAAGTGTATAGTTTTTTAAAGTACTAAAACATTTTTAAAAGTAGACATACCAACCCCGGAAGATTCATTTGCGCAATACTATGAGGCTAGTTTAGCACGTTATTAGAATAATCTGCCACTGCGAAGTATTGAAAACTGAAAATAGTCTACCTAGGTGAAAAGTGGCATGAAATATGCTAAGAATGGCACTGATAATGCGGAGCAGGTAGGATAGGAGGCGTGACGAAAAAGAAAGTCAGATTTAGAATTATAACCAACCGATAAACTAACAAAAATATCTCTAGGTTGAAGACTTCTAAAAGATGGATGTATTTGTATTTCTCTTGATTTTCCATTAACTGAGGGAGAAAATCGGAAAATCCTCTTACTTGTTTCCCAATTCAGAGTAGTATTACAGGAGAAAAAAAGTGGATTGGAAAATAAAATGCATTTCTGGAGAGGATTTAAAAGGAACGGGGTGCGGAAATGAGTGGAAAGCTTAAAGTTCAGTTCACTCTAATCTCCACCTGTACTTGCATTTAAAATGCAGTTATCACGATGAATGTGTATAAGCTAGCATTCTAAAAAGCGTTAATTCCGAAGCTGGAAAATCTCCAGACTCTCTACAAGCTAGGAAAAGTTGAAAGTTTTCGTACGCAAAGTCATCCTCCTTTCTGGAATGTCTTGAAATAATCAATGAAAAGGGAAAGTCGTAAAGTTGATGTGATGGTAATGATGTTTAAGGGTATTAAAGAAAAAAAGTAATGTCGCACTGACGGGAAAAAACAAGTTCATTTGATGTTTTCCAACTTTATAAAAGGTGTCCCTAAAAGTTGCATCCAAAATATTTCAGATTTTAGGGGAAGGTCTACATAATTAACAAGGTTTAGAGATAGGCATTTTTCCTATTTACGCAAACTTACTTATTTTTTGTCTCGTCACAGTTTGGTATTTTTCTGGAAAAGAATTTCATTACTTTTATAGTTTAAAGTTTTTGACTGATAGAAATCAGAAAGAAGAGCTTATTTGGGTGAATTTACGAAAACAACGATGAGCAAACTGCATTAGTTCTACTGACTATAAGGCCAGCCTGAAATCCAGATTTTCGACCAAAACTCAAAATATAATCCGTATTAGCAGAACTGTGCTGAAACCAGCGATGGGAGGAGGAGAACTTATCTCGAGGTGGAATCAATATCCACCCTTCCTGTCAAAACGGTTAAAAAGTCACCACCGCCTCGCCTCCACTTTCTCATTCCCAAACCTGCTTCAGCTATTTATGTAGCTGATGAAGCCACTCATCATCATTTTCAGGCTTCCTCTGCTGTCTCCCTTCTTCCCACCACATACTCCACGCAACTTCCAATAAGTTTTTTTTTCTGTAGCAAGTACCTTCTCCAAAAGCAGATGTAGCAAAATATACCTATGTTCGATGTTTCGGGGAAGGCCACAAGAGAAAAAGTGAATCCAAGCAAAGAAGATAACGAAACCTCATCGTCATCACCATCAAGGAAGAGATGTTGGCCTATAAATCATCTAAAAAGTAGCGGTTTCCTTATGGTGCACTCTCATTTTATAGAAAACTGTTGGGAGTTGGGAGCCAGCAGTGAGCGTTGCGGCACCACCGAAATCACCGCAGACCAAAGTGCATCTTTTTTTTACCCCCGTCATTTATCTAATTTTCATTATCATTTTCTATACACAAAATGGATATGGGGGTTCAGCAATAAAACAAAAAATTGTTTACGGTCAATGTAATAACATTTATGGCACAGTTCTCCACTAAAAAGTGTCAGGGGTGCAATTGTTGGCAAGCCAAAACGATCTCTCGTCTGTACATTTATTTTCATATCTGCGAAAAAGTTTTTATATTTCATTTATATGAAAGCTCCCTACCACCCACGCACGCTTACCCGTAGTTCTTGTTGGCTTGTAGCTAGTCAGTTCACTTTAACGGTGCGATGATCTCTCCTCACGCTGCTCCGAGGGTGAAACCAGCAAAAGAGGATATGAGTGTGGTTGTGGGGCGATATGAGACACGCATCAGCCTTTCCCATTTCCTTCCGCTCCTTTTTGGCTAGTACCCTCCTGCGGTTTACTGCGCTTTCCTTCAACCTTGGACAGCTCTCTTCTGCATTTCACTATTTTTATAATTATTTTATTAGAAGTTCACCGCACTCACGTAAAATTCACTTGACAAGTCAGAAAAATATTATAAAATTCCACAGTACTCCCCACTAAACATTTTGCTAAACAAGTCTAGTAAACAGCACACACACAAAGACCGCTTCTCAAGTTTCCATTCATTTGTTATTCATCATTACAAAATCCTTTCCCCATTATTGTTATTGAATCGGGAGGAAAGATGCTCAAGCTCGGGGGAAAGAAAGCGCCCATTCCTTCGTCTTATCCTCATCATCATGTCAGTCACTCTCAGTCTTTCAGAAGACAAGACAGGAACACAACCGACGTCACGTGAGAGAGAGAGGGAAGAAAAAAACAAATTACTTTTGACTTTATGATCTCTTTCTTGGATAGGCACCAAATCAACCCTCTCGCTACTCACAGATTTCCGGAAAAGGGAAGGATAGCCTTTTATTTGAGCAGTGCGAAAATCTAATAATTTTAAACTGCCTCTACTCAAACGCAGCTTCGCTTTCTGGTGATGCAACCAAAGAGCAATAACACTTGGAACGGGTTTAAAATGCAAAATGGAAATCCATTCTTTCCCAGTTCTACCAAATTTCGACTTCCGCCACTGTGATAGTTGTCATTATCCAGATTGTGAATGCCGGTGGTGACGGCTTGATGATCTTCTATTATTAGACAATGGCCTAATCCATATGTACCTCTGTTGTAGTTCCTACTCAAGGAAAACTTTTTAATATCCTTGCTCAATAATGGCAGCCAACCAGTCAATAATAGACAGAGGATGGACAAGTTCAAGTTTATTATTGTTCTGGTGAATGTTGCTGCTGTTGTTAATGTTGCCGCTGCTGCTGCTCATGATGACTCCCTCAAAATACTCTCCTGATATTCCATAATAGCTCTGGCTGGATATGGGGGGACGTGGCATATGACAAAATCGCTTTTTCCTTACTTCGATGAATTATAACTGCTTCCACTACGTATTCCAGCAGCAGGGTAACTGCATTTTCTTCCCCAAAAAGCTAGTGACAAAGACAAAAAGGGAGAGCAGTCTTCCGAAGACAATGCGGAATTAATGGTGATAATAACAGTGAAGGAAGGGAAGCCAAAGGGAGGAAGAAGAAAAAGGGGAACAGTTGTTACGTCTCTGGATGTTCTGGAGCTTGTACGACAATGATTGTGGTTGTTGTGGGCATCGTCATCGTCTTCTGTGCCCGGCAGAAAGGGAGTAGAAAATGGTGACCAGTAGCAGTGCACAGAACTAGAGCCACTGCGAGAAAATGCTGAAATGACATGAGACACTTATTTCACTCACGCTTCCCTAGCTCTTCTCCTCCGAGCCTCTTTAAATGATAGAAGTTGGGCATTCAACACTCGTCCAAAGACAGGATCTCAGATCTCATGACAAACTTGAGGAATGAAGAGAACAAAGTACACATGGCAATGATGCATTGGGATTCCGGGATATGCGATGAGAAGTAATAAATTGAGAGAGAAGGAAAAATAGTGTGCACGGTTCAACACAGGTTCTCCTTAAAGTCGACGTTCCGTGAACAGCAATAATATCTTCATTTAGTGTGGGTGAGCTAACGCCAGGGTCGTTTTTCTCCTGGAGAAAAGGGGAGGAAAAATAGAGTAGGTATGCACGCGACGTGGAGTTTTCCAAGCGGAGGAATTTTTTTCGTGTCCGTGTCGAGCTCCTCTTCCTTGGTATTTATGTCAGGTGGCTACGTGATGGAATGTGATATCGCTTTGGAGTCACCACCGAAATTTTTACAGGAAAGGAGGAAGAGAATAACTTAATAAGTTTTGGATTGGGCTGGATTAGTCTTCCTACTTTATTTGTATTCTTAGTTTCCCCCAGTGAGCAAAAAAAATATATTAAATTGTTAATTGTCAGTTGTAAGTTATTTTTTAAACACTGAAACACTTTCTCAAGAGTTTAGTTGTAAAATGGTATGATATTCTCTAATCTTCCCTTTCCTCTGCAACCCTGCAGCCCTTGAGTGGAGAGAGCGAGAGCTTTCTCGAGATGTGTTTTTCGGGTAAAGGCTGATCGTACAATGAAAGCACGTTTCCTCCACCCGTGAAACTCTCCCTTTGAGGGAGATCTCCTCCACAATCCACTCCAATTCCTTCTCGCTTTCTTCACTCTGAACTTGCGTATGCATGTCTTGGTGGAAATGGGGTGAGATGGTAGAATCTTGCCACTTGTGCACAGCAGGAAGTATTCGCAACCTCCTATGGTATCTGAATTGCTCTATGAGCTGTAACTCTGCTTTTGTGGTAACAAGAAATCTCAGCTCAGGCGAACAAACTGCTATTTTACTGCCATTGCCATCTTGGGCTATTCGCAAGGATTACAGTTCGGAAATGGTCAAGAGGTCATGTAGAATAGAAAGTCCGTTATAAGCAATCCATTCATAATTGTTCACTTCGTATACAATTTCATATATTATCGTGCATACTGCGTAGGTATATATTTCAATGATAGCTGATCAGCATTTGAAAACATATAGCGTGAGCATTACGTAACATTGAATAAATGCTTAATTATTGTAAAGTAATTGTAAATGAAAATGTCATTTTACGATAGCAAGTCAAAAAAACGATTTTAGTTTGGCTGAAAAAAAGAGTGTTGAAAATAGCAACAAATGTAATGAAAGTACATTTAGCCGGATGAGAAGTAGATAGCGATAATGCATGACTATAATTTTTTGGAGATTACTATTTATCACTTTATCAGGATGCACGTGTGTACGTTTAAAAATAATTGCTTTATTCAAGTCAGTTAACCGAAAAGATTAAGTGGGAGTTACTTTCGCTGGGCGTGAGAGTAAAAATGCCTCAGGAATGCATAGTTTCTTGAATTCTCTCACATTTAATTTAAATGCGAACTTTACTAAAAATGATAAATACGCGTTTATACATATTGGTCAAGGTGCTTATTTTATTCGACTAAACATCAAAAGTTGGAAAATGCTTGGAGCTTGGTTTTTGTGTATGCCTGAAATTTTTGATGGAGTAGTCGAGCAAAACTTCATAATAAGATATGAAATATGAATACTCTTTCTTGATATTAAGGTTGGTTGCGCAACTGGCGGAAGCTGAACCTGACTAGACTGCAAAACGTGAGTTTGGTCACTGGTCAGTAATGCAATTAGTGGGAACATCCCACAAATTTTTGCCTGTCTTGCGACACGGTTGATGAGCTGCCTCCCCACAATTAATTAAAGAGGAACCATGCTATGAATTTGCAAGTCGATTTTTACATGCTGGATTAGAATCTGTCCTTGTTTGCAAAATTTATTTGGCAACCTAAGAAAGTACCACAGGAAAAGTGGCTCCCAATCCCAATAATACTTACGGACTTATTTTTATTTCCAGAGGAAAGATTGTAATTTGTAGGATGATACGTGTCGTTATCTACCTAATTATACTTCCAAATTCTATCCGTAACGTAAAAATACCGAGAAAACAAATTACCTATGCAATATGACGCAATATAGTACACTAACATAAAAATATGCCGAATAATAATTTTTGGTTCTCTCGGAGGATGAAACGATGCAATTACGTAATGAACTTCTGTAATTTTTTCCGAAAGTCTCTCTCAGAATTTCCATTTCTACTTTTCATTTTCATTCAGTGGAAAGAAACTGTGAGAGCCGAACACGATAAGAACTACCAGCTAAAGCTAACACCATGAATACATTTAATGCATCTTTTATAGTAAGATCGTCTCGGAGTATTTGTTACTGAATCAGTTTATTTTTAACTATAGTGTTAATGGAAATTTTCAAAATTATTTTTTAGACTTTTCTGATGCTACTGGTCATTTCCGCCGTAGTAGGAGATGGGGGTAGGATAAAACGAGGTGGGTGGTCAGCTATGCCTCCACAACCAAATTGGAATAGACCATCATGGCCAAGTAATCAGGTCCAGGAAGAAACAGTACCGGAGCCTGTGAGGCGCTACCAGGGCAGGTACTATTTAACTCCTACACGAGCAAGAGGCTATAGGTACTCAGCACCCAGATCGAGTTATTTTTATGATTACGGCTACTAAGACTGCAATCTCACAATCCTTTTCAAATTCAGTTACTCCATTATTTTCATTCAATTACTCCTTTTCAAAGTTTGCTAGTTTATCACATGTACTACAACAAGTTTAACACATTGTATTTTGGTGCAATAAAGTAACTTCAAGAACAAAACATATTAATATTGTGGTAAAATGAGCTTTTTATTCATGTCTATAAGGCTGAAGGCATTTGCATAGTAATAGTTTTTTATTACTTTGTTCTCATTATTATTGTTTTTTGTCTAAAATAATTATTAATTATTTGCCATTAAACTAGTTTGTAATATATGTGGTAAAGCTTTAGTTCACTTGAATGGCTTGACTTGGTGCACAAGTTCTAAATTTAATGCAATGTTACAAGGCAATTTCCACTCCATCTACTTTCGCTAAATTCCGGAAATGACTAACTTTCAACGAGATTATAATAGCTTGTCAGAAACATTCCAATTATTCCAAACGAGCAAGAGTCAGATCTATAAAGGTACACTTTTACATTTTCTATATTCCATACACTATTACATTTTGCCATTCGAATCCTCTCCTCATTGAAACTGTGCTCACTGTATCCATCCTTCGACTTGAGTGCTGCAAACCCAACAACCTAATCACAATTTTACATTGCATTTTATAATATTTTGCTAACGTATAATAATAATATGGTAAGCGTCATATAAACAGTAAAAGCAGGTGCAACTGACAATCCAAAATGTTCATTGATATAAAAACTAGAAATGGTTTTGGTTTTACATAACACGTACTCCTACGAGCTAAAAAATCTAGAAAATAAAATAACACAAAATGAGGTCTCTTTCAATTCAACGGTTGATTCTCATCCAATAATTTCATATAATTGTTGAGGTACAATTTCTCTCGTTCTCAATGGGCAAGGTAATCAGTTTACTGTTTCTTTTTATAATAATGCTGCATAAATCTTCTGAATAAAATTCAGTAATAATAATAATGGATGATGATGATTTAGAGTTCCAAATGAACACTTTTGGTTAGATCCCATTTCAAACGACGCTCCATCCACTTGACGTGAGCCTGACATAAACTTTGGTTAAGCTGAGAACTCTCGTTAGTTGCACACTTTTTGGAATCGACCTGCAGAACTAGGTCACTCTCCTTTTGCTGCAATTTCTTTTCCAGAACTTCCAATCCTTCGTATTTTTCAGACGCCAATGGGACAACGGTACCATCCTTATCTTGTAGTTTTGAGAGTCTCCTCAAAGATAAGAGCAGAATGGCTCTGCGGTGATGCCATAATGATTCATGTCCTTCGTACAAACAAATCCGTTTTTCATTTTCGTCCAACTCTTTTAACAAAAGGGGGATTCCTTCAGAACCAAAGTTGAGAATTGATTCTAGCAATTTCTGACGATAATGGCATCCGCTGAAGTCGGACACATTTGATTTTATCCAGTTGTTAGACTTCTGTAATTCCCGGTCCAGCATTGCTTCCTTTTGATCTTTTGCTAGGATTGTTTTATCGTAGGTTAGAACCAGCTCTAGTAACCAGTACCTATAACTCCAAGCGTGATAATTTGTACTGTAGCGTCGAATGGGTTGTTCAATCATGTTTATTTCTTGTGATATGAAATCTTGTAATCGGCTGGAGTCTACTAGGCCATTCTTCAATGCTGTTTTGACAAGCCACCTATAATCATTTAGGCATTTGTATTTAATAAAATGACTATTAGAATCACTGAAACACAACAGACAGACCATTTTAATTTTACATGTAAAACATATAAAACTGACTTTCTATAGGTAAACCCTTCTGGGCACTTCGGCTTCCTACTCATGACAAGGGATACAAGACGTTGCTCCTTTTCCAAAATTTCCAAGGTAGACGGAAGAAATGAATCTCGTCTATAGTTCCAAGCCACCCCCAAATCCGGATTAAGAATTATTAAAACCCTACTGAGCATAAGTCCCCTGGAGATTCTTTCAGATTCGGAGAGACATCCTAACTTCCGAGACAACTCTTTGTCCCGCTTGGAGGCTGCACAGTTCTGATTATCAGACTCCCGCTCCCGCCTTGCTCCCAAGGTTGTTAGGGAAGACTTTCGTCCTCGTTTACAAAGCCATACGAATTGATAATAGGAATGTTTGTACAGGTAAGGAACACACCAGGACTCCAAGGCTAATTTATGGGACATCAGGTCATGTAGAACAGGAGACTGATTTAATTTGCTCTCGCATGGAATAATGTCAAATTCGTCTCTGTAAACAGTAAAATTTATACATTACATTCCAATGTAAATTTAATTACAAATCGTACAAAAGTTGTTCAGGAGTATTTATGCTTACAGTAGATCATCCTTTTCAAAAGCATTGCTCAAATTCTGCAAAACCTTCTCGCACAGCTCGGACACGTTCTCGTCCACTTTCCTTCGATTATTTCCGTTGCACTCTCCATCGCCTCCAATAGGACCCATTCTTGATCGCCAAACTGTTTAAAAGCAAAGCTCCGAGCAAACCTTCAACGCTAATTACGACTCTCCGTTGTTAACTGTAGTACATTTAAACAGCGCGACTGAAGACGATAATCTGCCTCATATTTATTAACTAGCATTCAGCCAAATATTGACAACTTAAACTTGTCCTGAGTAGTTAAATAATTTCGTCTACTAGAACGGCATTTAATTATAAATAACCTCTCACCCTACTCACTACTCATTAAATATTAAATATTTTAATTGGCTATTAAAACCTCCGTGTAATTCAGACAAACTTTTCTCATTTCTAGACACTTAGGGCAGCTCGAGTTCAACTAGAACTTCCTGGCCTACATTTTTATATCATTTAGTCAATTGAATTTATATTTCCCCCTTGTCTTACATTGCCCCACAAGTGCAAAATTGAATTAGTTTTTAATTTACTCTATTTTTCATCAGCTGAACTGTACCAATTCAGCAGCTGCTCTTTTGTTTAGTGCCTGTCATTTTTTGATGGTGGTGCATGAAGAAGTTCAAAAATAAACAAATAATTTAAGTGTACCTTTACCGATTGAAGTGAAAATCGGAAGAGCATTTTCGATAAGTCTGTTCCAGTTCCAGTCTACCGTCCAGTTTTTTCAGTGCAAAGATGCAGGAGGATTGTGTCGATAATTTACTAATGGACATGGAAAGCCGGGTGGCGGCTCTGGAGGAGAGGTTGTTTGGGGAGGAAATTAATTCGAAATCTCAGCAGAAGCGACAGGTACTTAAAATATGGTGATAATTGATAATTCATGATCAATTTCCAGATATAGTCAGGTTAATTCACTTTTTGTTATGGTTTGTGAAAAGAATTTCTTTTGATTTTTGACAAGTTATTAATTTCTGCTTTACAAGTGTTACGCTTATTTGAATTTGTATTTGTTTAATTTGTTGGTGTTGGATTAGGTGATAGAGGAGATCGTGCAGGTTAATGGACAGATACAGAGGGCAGTTGCAAATCGGGATGCAATTGCACAGTTAATGAAAAACGGTAAGTTAATGACAAATTGTTGTTAGTATTAATCTTTAAAAGTAATGTCAACGAAGGCAGACACATTTAACTATTTAATATTTCCTGTCATGATACCATGATACGTTTGGAAAGATCCCAACAAAAAGTTTTTTCTTGTTTTATATTAGTGGAAGAGATGATGGAGTATCTAGAATTTGAAGAAAACAATCAGCTACTTGGAGGTGAAGCTAAGGCTAATGCAGTTATCGCGGCGGAACCAGTAATACGTCAAATGTTCTCATTAGTTAAGACCATTAACCTCCTGGAAATTAATGAGGCTATGAACAGTGAAGCTATAAGAAGTATGTGATGAATGCATTCTTTATTCTCTTCTCCACCCCTATTCATACTATTAAAAATAGAATAATTGTGCTAACAAAAACTGTTTTTATCTTTTGATTTGTTGAAATTCTAGACTTGACTACGCTAACAGGAGAGCTGGCGAAAGTGAAGTTGACCCAAATGGAGCAAAAAGATCGATATGAGCTGTTTTGTCAGAAGATCGGTTCAATTGAAGAAGTCATTAGTATTTTGGTAATTTGTTAATTATTAAAATACGTTGGCTTGATGCAAACACATAAATGGAAACATTTACTGATTTCGATATGTGTAAAAATTTAAATGACGTGTATTTATTTTGATGACTAATGATTCAAATTCGACTCGATTGCAGGGCGAAGGTGTCGTAAACAGCTAATTGTCCAGGACCCAAAATTAGGTAAACAGTAAACAGTCTGTAATAGTTTATTGTTTTTCAAATAAATAGTATATCATAAAAATTGTGCTTCATAGATGTAATTTGTATCGATAAAGTGTAAAGAGAAAGCCAATCATCTGTTTTGTATTTTATTTTTATTTAAATTTAAAACTGTTTATTTAATAATAAAGAGAAATGAACTAATGAGTTAATAGCCTCTGCCTGCATCAAGTAACATTTCCTTTGGCATTAGTACTTTGGCAAGATATTCGCAAACTGTCACATATTTTACATTTCAAATGTGACGACTTGTGAATTTTGCACATGTGAGGATTTGACAAACAGAAGATCCTGCTTAATGCTTGTAAGTGGAACTATACGCTTCATTTTCACTTTCTGCGAATGTGCCTGTCTTTCTCAGATGTAAAACGAATGCTATAAAAATCGAATTCTTGCCAAGAAAAAACCCACTTCCTGAAAAACTCACAGCTTGCGCTTTAATGTTCTCGAAACTATAATCTATACATATGGGACACCACAAAAGATCCATGATCCATGATAAGCAAAGCAGAAAGATTTACTTTCAAAATAATTTATTGGAAAGGTCATGGACCTTCCCTAAAACTGTTTCAGGCTAAATTGAATCATTTCTGTCTGTAAACAGTTAAGCAATGCTCTGGGATCATTAACTTGACATGTACTAGTACTTATAGTTAGTACTTTTTTGAACCATGTAATTTTCTCTTTCTATGACTTCCGGGTTGGAAAATAAAAAAGTAGAATAAAATACACACGATATTTATGCCTAAACTAAATTCATGTTTACTCTTATGCAATAAATGAAGCTTCTATATGACACTGTTTAATAGAACGGAGGCGAGCATGACGTCTTCCTGTCTGGCAAAATGAGACCGTCCGGATGTGGAAAATCCCGGTGAAGTCAAGCTTTTCATTCACAGCCACCAGCAGACTGCCAGGGAAAAAACCTAATCAAGTTAGGAAAATAAACCATTTCAGTGTGTAAACTAACGAAAAACTTTTTTTTCCATATCTCCTTTCTATGTCTCTTGCATGGTTTTTGATATTTGCACTACGGCAAAGAAAGGTATAGGTACGAACTTTCATAGGTTACACATGCTTCTAAACTGTTTTTCGCGAAGGTTCGATGGCAGCGCAATGCGTCATAGGTTCTATTTGCAAATTCGCACAACAAAGGTCCAATTATCGTTTTGTTGGATTAACCATGGAATATTGTAGTTTGCCTGGATTCAATGTTTTTGCTCCATACTCCATAGAGGATCATATATCCTCTGACTTGTAGACCTTTGCGAAACGGCTCTGGCTCACGCTGCTTTTAGTTTTTTTGGATGAAAGGTTGAGATATGCGGGTAGAATGGGATTTTTGCTATTCCAATGTGTTGAATTCCTCTAGGATTTTCTACTCAAGGGTGTTGCATTGAATTCTTGTCTGTTTGAAGGATTTTGGATTTCGCAAGGACACACAAAACCAGACAAAAGTATCAGCCCAGCTTGTGCGAATCAATGTCACCTTTTGTATACAGCGACAGTCCGGTGCAAGCTACCGAATTAGAAAATACAAATACGTCAGTTCCAAGCAGAATTTCGAAACAAAGTGCAACTAAATTCGAAGACGATATAAATCGTCAAAAACGTTTACCAATAGGTACTTTCATACAGATAATTTCTCAACCATGTTATGAACTTTTGGATGCACTAAGGTAAATAATACGTAGTTCGTCTGTCGATGACGTCATGTTTTTTACGCTTTACTAAGAAAGCAGGGATATCGTTGCGAATCGACTTGTAGGCAGTAATTAGGTGGAATTCGCTCGACATCTTACAAGCGGCAAACGTATTTACAAACAAATGCGTTATCACAAGCACAAGCCTGACTTATTGTTCAGCGCTAATACTGTCAAAGGCTCTAGTCAATCGAGCGACTTCGGCAGCGCTCTCAATGACGAATTTATTTAGGGATAGTACCAATAACTCATCATACATATCAAAATATTTTGCTTATAATTTTATTTATGTTCACAAGAAGAACGAAAATAATTTATTGGAATTTCCTCAGGATCATTTTTCATGTCATTGGTGGTCGTATACTATGCACAAGTCTATAAAAGTCTGCCTCCACTTCCGGTACTGTGTGTGGTAGTATGTCTGCCGTTTGTGACCCTTTTTAATGATACATGTTCCATCCCCAAGTGGCATGTTTGATGTGTCTCTCACTCATAAAAAAGTATCCATCATCATGTAGCTGCCTCCTTAAACACTCGTGTCCATTGCAGAATATGTAGTCGAAAAGGATGGCCAGATTTGTTATAACCTTCACCTTCCAGCCCCATCACGTCCATCAAATTATAAAAAATGTGTAAAAATCAGTAGCAGCAATCTCCTATCCGCACGCCATATATTTACAGATGCACGGAGCAAGATCATTTTTGCAACGTGCAAAAAGTGATATTATATTGACCAACAAAAATATGGAGTGAAGCCAAAGCCAACACACTTCCATTGGCACTGAGGATGATATGAGTTTGGAGGAGTAAATCACCTCAACATTACCATTTTACAATTATACCGCTGTGTGAAGCACTCCAGTAACATCTCGTCCGTTGTACCTTTTTGCTCCTCCACAAAAGAAAAAAAATTTAGCGACTTACCCCCTCCAAGCTTAAACCAATGTACAATTATTAGCAGTGTACACAATGCACAGAGTCATTATAATCTGTATCCATATCACTGAGTTCTGGCCCTCCGATCACAATCAGAAGAACATTGACATTGAACTATTGGGCAGCCAACAAGTTTCTTAATAGAGCAAAAAAGTACGCGCTTTTAATGTCTAATATGACATGAATGAATAATAAGGAGTAGTATATAGCTGCTATATGGCTGCGAAAGAAAACGGAAATGATTTTGACATGCAATTCATTCCTACAATGCACACCAGCTTTGTATTGTTAGTCGTTTTTCGTCTTTAGCTAATTAATAAAAACTGTTTTTGAAGGTCGACCAGTAGAAAAAACGACTGCACTATTGTCTGTCCTACTCAATTGGTGAATGGAAATGGATCCGCACGCTCGACATTATAAGAAAAAAAAATTATATAGGGAAATAGGTGCTTTTTAGCAGCACTACTATTAAACTAAAATATGCCTACTCAGTAATGGGGAATTGTCAATCAAGCACAAGAGGAAAAAATTATTTCATTCAAATGGATAGAGTAAAAAATTGACAAATTGGAAAGAGCAAGCACGCATTGCAAAAAAAAGTGCTTGTCATCTTTACGATCTTATCACAGAGCGTCATCAACATCAACTCAGAATGGACTTATAATGGCGGAAGGAAGGAAGTAAGAAAAGTATTTTTGCTAGACTCCATCCACTGTCCCTGTCTCTTTACCCTCCTCATTTTTATTTTGGAAGAGTGAAGAAGTGCCTATGACCATGTACAGTTGTCAATGCTGTGCTGGTAAGTATAGGTATCCTACTGCGTGTCAAGCCTTCTGATTAACCCATTCCAAAAAATTATCTCCGTTCCGTTCACCATCCCTACGCATGATTTAAGATCTGATGCGTGATGGATGACTTTTTTGTGCGGTGAGGCTGAGAATCAAATTGTTTAATTCCTCTTTTCCTATATAATATCTTCCCATCCCAATCCCAGTTAATTTACATAGGACTTAGTATACAGTGCTCATTAACGGGAATAGCTTAAGTCTTAGCCACTAACGAAAACGGAAAGGACATGAGAAAAAAAAATAACTCGAGAATGGATGGGGAGATCTCTTCTTTAAGAATGCTGTAAGTGGTTTATTATGTATGCATAAGGAATAAAAAGGAGTTTCGAGGTCACCACCACATTCACATTATTATGCTATCATCATCAGCAGCACACCATATCCCGATAAATAGTTTACTCCCATGTCATTTCATTTACATGTATACTGCAGATTGAGAGCTGCGCGCGATTATTGCTGTGTTGCCTGCCTGTCTGATACTGCTGGTTTGTTATTGTTTGCCATTATTGGCGTACGCGCTCTAACTTAGTGCACTCCTCTCAACAAAATAAAATGCAAACAGTTAAATCCCTAACTATTTATCTTTTACTTTTTTTTTGTGCCTAGATAAATTGCCATTGGCCCACAGTTTACTTCCGACAGGGAAGCAAGTTCATGTTCATCGTGGGTTGGAAGGACACTCTTATAACGAGGTGCATATATAGAGCTACCTATACAAAAGATAGTTTTTTTTCTAGCTATAAAATTACATTTCCTTCCTTTTCGTTTTTTGCTCTCTTGCAAAACTGCCTCACATCTTTTTAATGAATGTGGTATCATCGCTTGGCCATTATGTATTTTTCTGGGCAGCTTCTAGGCTTAAAAAAGTAAGCTTGCAACAGTTTAATAGCCCATTTCGCTTCGAGTACACAAGCAGCCTTATTAACTTCTTTTGGTCCAGTTTGGAGGTCTCCAAATGGGAACAATGGGGATGGAAGTGGACCTATAAAAGTGCGTGCTCATTCATAATTACACTACAAATAGGGATAAAAAAAGTTGTAATGTGCTAATTGTAAGACGCTTTTAGGTGATGCGGAGAGTACGAAAATAGAAGCTTTATTTTATGAGAGCCCTTTTGCTAATAATATATTTTGCGGTATAGCTTGATGATAAGCGTGAATAAAAGTTACCTCATATATAGTATGTGCTTTCTGTCACTAGTCTTGTCGACAACTTCCTCCACGGCATCACAACAAATGTCTCCCATTCACATTCGCGAGACAAAAGGAGGGACGTACACATTGTTTGACAATTTTTTAAGTGTCTCAATTTGCATAATTTATCGTGTATAGAGTAGCCGGCTACTTTTATAGCGTGATTCTGATTAGACATTAAAATATTATGGAGGTGGGATGGACGCTTGGGAAAGGCTACTATTAATAAATTAAATGCTTATAAAGAAGCAGTAAAGAGAATAGAGCGGAGAATTAGTTAACAGAAGGAAGGAAAGGGCAGCCCATAAAGTTACTCCATTTCTGGATCAGTGTCATTGTCAATGTCAGAGTGGAGAGTTGAAATGGAGTAAATGAACTAATATCATTTTATGGGTGAGGTGGCAATGAACACTCACTAGTTGGGTGACACTGATGATAAGTGAGTGACTGAGAGAGTGGACGTACCTAGCGGAAATTTATCACTTGAGTAACTACAATAGGCATGGCAAGGGAAGGTGATAGGCTTCGCTCTCTGTATAAGCAGATGCGACAAAAAGTGCAGTGGAGAGGGGAAGAAGATTGAAAGAGATTTTTTGATGGGCTGCGAGGAGCGTCCCTATAAAAATGTAAGCGAGTTCTCAATCTCATATCATATTCCATAAATAAATCAGGATGGGATTTTGTTAAAGAGTAAGTCACCTTGCTATGGATAAAGTCGAGACATATTTGAGAATGGAAGTGGTCACTCTCTGGGCAACTCTAAATGGGCTGTTATATGAACGCGTTGGAATAAAAATGGCGATACAGAGCAGTTCGTGCCTTTGGAGTGAATCCCAATGTCACGCAGGTCAGGTGTGGAAGGGTGTTTAATTGAAATTTTAATTGAGAGATGTAAATTTAATACAATGGATTATTGGAGTTAATAGCCTAGTACAGATTAACTCATCATGTCCTTGACTGCAATATTTGTGAGTGTACCTAAAAAATGCTTTCAGGGAAGGTCTGCTAGATTGGAGAATTAGTTTGGGGAATATTGTATTCTTGTTTGATTTTTACATAAAAAACTTAATTCTCAGACTGGACCTAATCCCACCCAAGTACTTTAATAATATTTGCTTTAATGGAATAACTGATGGCGATAAAATAATTTTGTGGAATTGTATACGCTAGACTGAACTAAAGCTGCTTCACCTGAACAAGCCCTAAAAGGGAATTACCAATTAATCACGCATATAATCGCACAAATTTTTAGAAAATTGACAGTACCCGTGGTCATAGCGTGTCCACAATTATGTTATATGAATATGACTTGTAAATCATCATATCACCCGACCCGCCTAAAGTAGTGGAATTTTTTACCCTGTATCGTTATGTAATGAAAGGGATTAAAATTAAAACCGATTGCATAAAGTTGGTTTTTAGAAGCAAAGTCAAGTAGCCCACTTAAAAAAGCAGATTTAACAAACAAAAGCAACTTAACGGAACATGTGATAGAGTGCATGCTTGGATTTATGTGAATTTGCCACAGATGTGTATCCACCCTTTCTGAGGAATTGCCCACTACTGTATGCATCCATTCCAGAAGAATCTAACTTCTTAGAAATGAGACTGGGTTTTACTCAAGGATAGTGTTTTCTACTGAAAAGCCAAATGAATGGAATTCATTTGCCCAATTGCCAAGTCATTGGAACATCCGATATGCTAACGTGTGCAGCTTCGTGTACAAATGCATTTCTCTGATAAGCTAATTGCATTTCCCATTTCCGCTACCATACGTATAGAAAGAGGAACAGCTTTCCATATAACCTAGAAATAAGAAAGTGGGTGATGTAATTCCCGAAAACGTTCTAGATTCTCGCTGTCTAATAGGATCAGGCAATAGCGCGACAGCACTCGTAAAACGCGAAGTGTGCTGGAAAATTCGTTTTTTATGTAACACCTACCCACGAACAGCTAAGCTCCCGTCCCGTGCTACAGCTATTTCGTCATCGCCATCCAACCATATTCATCGGAAAGCCGGAATGCGTCATCCATTTAAACGAGAAAAGTATTAGAGAAGCCCACGCAGTCCATGCCTAGTTTTTCTAGTTTTTCTCGGTACACAATCTCTATCTCTGGACTGGAGCTAGAAAATTCCATGGAACTCTGGCCTAAAGGCTTTATACCAGTTCTACACAGCTTCGGCTGTTCCTCTACCTAGAATTTCATGCATTGATGCTTAATAGCTTATAGTGAACATACATGGTTACGCTTATCACTTTTGCATAGCATAGAATTCATTGACCCAAGTCTAATAGCTCTTTACAAGGTACATTTAAGGAAACACCTCGTATTTTATTTTAACACAAAAATTCCTGTCAAGAACGTGAACTTTACCTGTCACACTTTTCTTCGTGCTTCTTCACACTGTTCATCCCACCTTCAAACTTCCTCCACTGTACTTTGTGCACCACACCAGGCCATATATGCAGTAGTACAGTTTTGCAACTGATTCATTGCACTTTACACTTTATGCAGTTCAATAAAGGAGTCATGAAGGGATAAGCGAAAATCCAGTATAGTGATGGGCTTTGTTTTGTTGGTTGTTGCTCGACTGTAAAGTGGACGTGGATGTAGGATGAGTCATCCTATTTTCACATGATCATAGTATCGCACCACATCCACATCATCCGCTTTACGTATACAAAATACTTCCACGTTTCAGTTTTTCATTGAGCTTTTGAGGGCCGGTATTAAACTGTCTGTTTTCATCGTATATTCGCTGGTATATGAAAGAATGGCAATGAATCAGAATCAGACCTGATATTCTAATGCTTAAATTTTGGCCACTTCAAACTGTTTTGATACATTTATAGTGGCATACAAGTGGTAGGTGTAGTTGGCTACTATATCACTATCTAAATCTCTAGTAAAATATTGTCGGGCACGCCGGCACGGAACGGCGGAATCCTCTAAAAAGGACGCGTTATACAAAGTCGAGGACGGCTTTTGTCAGGCACGAGCATAGTAACTCGAAAAGGGAATAACAATGAAATCAATCATTTTCAGGCATCGACTAAAATCTAGCTGACTCACCAGCGACAGCTGCCCTCAACTAGAATTTATGCAAAAACAACTTCTGCGGAAAATTCAACAGGTTTACAATGCCAAAAAAGATAGATGAGTGGTCATGAGTCGGGGTTTGAGCTTGAAGATGCAAAATTAATATTGGCACATTTCATTGTTTCAATGCGATGTAGAAATAACCACGTAAATCTGGAAAACAATGCCAGATAATAAGTCTTACTTGGAAATTGGAACAAACAACAGTCTTGAAAACAGTTTTCAAAAACAAAAAGCAAATTATTCGTAAACAGCGCAGTAAAGAGCACGCGACGTACTTTTCAGAATCATCTTGGTATTGAAACGCTCTCAAGTTATTGATCTAAATTTTGAATGACCTTTTGCATCAGTCGTATTTCTGGTACATTGAAAGGGAAGGGAAATCCGATCTTATTCGACGTAGTTTCTCCTAAACAGCAACAGCAATGAACTGACGTGAGTGCAAAAATACATCATTGAAAATGATGCGAAGAACGCACCACTTCAAGAAGGGTTTTGCAATTTCCAACTCTGTTTTGCTGTTGTTGACGTGCGACAATATGCAAGTTTGCCAAATTCATCATGTATTTCAACTACTTATAAGAGAGCAGTTCCATAACATGTAGGTATTCTTATATACGCCTTTATATGACATTCATAGATTCATATCTCTATAATGCCCCGGCGTAATATGTTTTTTTTCTACTAGCCCATCCAAACAACATGAACTTATATTGTTCTCAAATGATCACCTTTCTAGTACTAAGCAAACAGACACATTCCCAGCACATGAAAACTTATCTGTGATTATCATGTGAGCATTTTCTGAAATGTCACAATCACATCCATCATCATCCACAATGCACACCTCCCAGTCATTCATCTGCTGAAAAAAATGATGCAGACAATTCAAACAGTTTTTGGGACACTCCGGGTTCATTAACATTTTAAAGGGTGTTTTTAGTTTAGAAAAAAGTGTTTTCCTCAACACGACTGGGGAAATACTGGATTTATTTGAATTTGAAAAAAATGTACTTTCGCAAGTCACTAAATCAATTAATTGTTGTGTGAAAAGCACAGACCACAATTGACAATAGAGGGCATTTTATCTTGCTCAAAATTTTTTTTAGGTATTTGCAAGCTATGGTTAGCTAAACGATTCACGTTTTTGTTAGATGATTACTGATTTCCCAATGCCCACTTTCCATTTGAGGTACTAATTCTGTTATTCCCCAACCTATCGCACTTCTCAGTGATTAGACTTTAATAAACACATCCTTGCTCAATTTGCTGTGACTTTTTTAATTGAAATGTCATCTGGCTGAAAAAAAAAGCCCAGACGCGTAAGCCACGTACTTTACAAGGAAAATCCTTTTGTGAGATAACCTACTTTTATCTGTTATGCCTCTCTGGTGTATTTTGTATCCAACAAATATTGCTCACTGCCACTATCAATCCAACCATTACCAGAATTGAATGGACATGATTATTATTTTCAGCACTTTAAACTGCATATTATTCTCCTGATCTGAGCTAACTGGAAAAGTGGAAAATTCGACCTTTTATCTGTGGTGATTATTTTTCAGCCGCAAGCTCAGCGTATTTTTTTTTCTTCGACTTCGCGTTTTTTCCTTTGCAACAGACGCAGACAATTTTTGCGAATCTCATACTGTCACGATTACAAAATGTCACTTGGACCATGTGTCAAAACAAAGCAATAACCTGTACCTAAAGGTCACCCCTAAAAGACTGTTGTCATTTGCCGATTTACAGATCCTACGTTGCCCCATCACGTCAGGTCATGTCAGCAAAATTATTGTGAAATTAAAAATAATTCTGCTGACCCTGCATTTAATTACAAGTCTAGCAGTTCCGATTTTAACTGATGGGAAAATTTTTTCTAGACATCTCCGCAGTACAATTTTGGGTCACAGTCCATTACCCATTTTTTTCTTTGCATGATATGATTGCAATAAAAACATGCTCGTTTACAGTGGATACAGTAATGAAGCTAAAAGGGTGAATCCAAGGTCATTGGCTTGGCTCTATCTACTTAATTCGCTTCCAAGAAGATTTTTTGTTCCATTAATCTACACTTCTTTTTTTTGTGGCACAGCTGCCCAACTGATGCGAAACTGGACACGCTTAAGACAACAATTTAGTCTAATTGCTTGAGGAAGTACCTCTCGGCAAGGTGCAACTTTAACTAAAGGAAGAGCCGTTAGAAACTACGCAAAAATTACTGCTAGTAGTCCCTACATACCACGCTACAAAAAAGTTGTTGAGAAATCCCCACATTGGAAATGGAGCTTTTATGCCACAATCATTTTTTAGTTACACCTTTTCTCGAAAATGAGAGTATGGAACGAATGCAAAAAGGAGGAAAAGGAAATATGTGCAATTTAAAAAACATTCTGCACACGTTCCATAGCAAAAAGGTAAAATTGGTGAAATGGCTTGTAGAAAACTGCGCAGTATGCATTTTTGATGCTTTTAACGAATTTTAGAATAAACAGTAAAGTGAAAAAAACAGGAGCAGACGCATATATCCAAGAATAAATTTGTTTTTTTTTCGTTTTTTGGAAAACGACTAAGTATATCCCCGCGAGTGGCACACCGTCATCGTGTCATCATTCCCAGCTAAAATAACAATGTAACTCCGTCAATCAGTGCAAGCAGGTAAATAACCGCGTACACCGCAGTTCACCAAAACAAGAGTTTGCACAGATTCTAAAAACTCTGCAAAAGAGATTTTCATGTCATGCATACATTTCTCTCAAGATAAATATGACTGGGCTATTATTCTCACATGCTCACGAGAGGGAGCAAAATCTTGAAACATGTAAATAATAAATTAGAAGCTTCTCTGTTACCGCTGCAAAAAATGAGTTTTCCTTCAACAGAACAAGGAAGCAAAGAGAATAAAAAAAGGATGTGAAGTCTGGTTGGGTTATTTTAAGTTTTTCTATTTGTTATTGGCAAAACAGACGAAAATTTTTATTTTTTTGCACTTTTGCAGAACAGCATGTGAGTAGGTAAGTCAGTGTAAGCAATTGTTGTCTGTTTACTTGAAGTGCATTTCCTCGAGAAAAATATTTTTTGCAAAAAAATTGCAACTTCTTCTCATTTGATAATTGCTTCTTGTGAACAAGCAAGGATGTATACTATTACCAGCGCGGTTGTAATAGTTTAATGCAGCTTGCTATACAGTAACAAACGGGAAGTCAGGTATAAACAAAAAAACGATCTTTCGAAAGCGAAGAAACATCATCACCAGACAAGACTATACTTAAATAAGAGTCACCCGATCTTCAAAACCGACGACGTAGAAAATTTCGTCGTAGTAAGAGCACCGGAGTGAGATGCTCTAACGGTAAACATATTGTTTTTAGAGATGCCAAGCCAATTGAGCTGATGATCGTGGCGCATGGATTGTGCCATTTTTTTACATCATTTCTGAATCCGACCACATTACTGTACTGATAGTGAGTTGTCTGTTCCCGTGTTCCATTAAAAAAATTAACTGTTTAGTTAGATTCATACTGAATGATAATAACAAGGAAAAAAGGAACGAGAAAAAAAATCGTGGATGTATGCGGAACTGCCTCAACCAATTTTTCTTTGAATGGAACTACTTCTCACATTAGGCAATCTCTACACTCCATGCAACTCCAAACTCCGCTGCAATATCTCACAGCGAGCAGCCAGTGAATGATAATGACTGCGTTGATGATGGATTAGTAGTTGTTTTGTGGAAGAAGGAAGTAGGTAGAGTCCCTGTCGTAATCATGTCTAAAAAATATGAGAATGTTTAGTCTCTCCTTCCCATAATGTCTTCAGAAAAAACTTATGCTAACTTACTTAATTCCTCCTAAAAATATGAACTCACTCCCATTTTCGCCATCGCCCTATCCATATCCCCCCACTAAAGATGTTGCTATATTGCCAAAAAAAATGAAATGTGATAAATGACGAGAACAAGTTTACAAAAAAAGTTTCTACAATGTTCTATACAGTAAACACCAGTAAAAAATATATTTTTTTGCTTTGCATTCTGTATTCTTGGATGTGGATCAGCTTTCATGCGAATCATCATCAATTTGGATTAAATAGAAAAAATATGAGTGTGTCTACTCTCTTCCATGAACTCAGCGTATGAAAATCAAAGCTGGCAAAAAATGGATTGAGGCTCTTTGTGGCGTTGTCTTTTCTCCCATCTGCAAATAATTTTAATACGCAAAAGATTAGGATAGGGCATGACCTCTGCTTCACTCGATTATTCATTTGTACACAAATACAAGTCAGTTTTGTACTCCTTCCGTAGGTTTTTTATGGGGTTACGAGTACACTAACCATTTTGCATATATAGAGAAAATGCGGCCCCCATACAATGCATGAGCTTTCAGTTACCAGTCAACTCATCCAACAACACAAACAAAAACAGAAAAAAAATTGTCGTGTGAGGATAGTACTCGCTGATCTAATCATAATGATTATGTACCTAAATAACAAACAGCAATATCAGTGTTTTGTATATAAACAGAAACAAGTTGCAAAAATTGGTATACGACTGAAAGGCGACATTCCTGATGGGTTGCTCGTTTAGTCGTTGGTGTATATTTCCCTATGTATGAGAAGGAAAATATACATTTTTTTTACCTTGACAAAAAAATCATCCTTTTTATTTACTTGCCATTCCACTTTTATTTCGTATGTAAAATATCACCAAAAAATGTCATGTGATATCATTCACTTTTGTGGCGAAGGTTTAACTGTGAATCGTAGTCGTAGTAAAATGATGGGGACTGCTACTCCAGGGGATTGAGGATTGAGTACAGCATTGTTTTGATTTTGCAATAAAAAGCTGTGTCGTATCAGCTTGATTCCAAGCGGTCCCACGCAGATTAACCTTTGTTTGACAATATTGTCAGATGCCCACTCGATAATGCCGGCGATATTGTACCACGTAAAAAAAATGTTTGATTACGGATGGGGAGATGAAGCAATGAAAAATTTGAGGAAAACGGTCATGTCAGATTTCGCAAAATGGGTGTCAATGTCTGATGAGAAGCGTGTGGAAAATAGCCCGAATATATAACTATTTTTATATGTTTTCCGTAGTGCAACATCTTCTATTAAACACTTAACATTCCTCAAGGCAGTGGCCATTTATGCAGGCTACCGGCTGCAACTTTTTAAGATTATTCAGATTTGGACAGGGTTCGTTGGCCCTACTTTGCCTAACTGAAGAAAAATTGGATTCAGTGAGCCCCAAACAGAAGAAAAAAAACGCTATCAGTGTAGTAGTGCACACGCAACCTCTCTAAAATAAGTTGATATGATAGTGCCAATAGCATAGGAAAGTATTTACACATAGCATTTTTGCCTCTCTCAAATATCTGTAATGGGACTGTTGTTGGAACTCACCTGGACAAATATCGGATTTCATATTGCATGCACTTAAAATACGAATTGCCAATTTGCAGTGCAATCTTGTAGCTGGTCTAAGAAAAAAGGACGATTCCTTTTCTCACTGTGAAGGTTATTCCCTCTGGGCATTTATTTTTCGACTTCTCCACAAAAACAAAAATGCAAACAGATATAAATTCAATGATGGTGATGATGAAGACAAGACGACCGCTCAAAAATCCTTCTTGCTTGGTAATAGTACCTATCCATCGCATTGCTAAAAAAGTTGATGAGCTTAGTGAGCTTGATAAAAACTCGGACTTTTTTTTACTGCTTTTAGAGCTTAACACAGCCAAGGTGAGCCGCACTTGGTAAAGTAAGCAGAGGGAGACGTGGAATCAATGTCCTCTCATACATATATTTTTTTACCCTGTAACAAACAAGCTCTCTGGAAATAAGTGTAATGATTCTCATTCTCTGCTAGTTTCATATTCACAGTGGCGATTTTACTGATTGCGATTGCACAGAGATAAAATACCACGTAAAGTACAGATACGGCGTACTGAGCGAGGTCTAAGCATTTTATTATCGAACATCAGTACAAAAAAATCATCAGCAGACGCAAGAAACGTTTTTTTCTGCTTTTCATGTTTGTTGATGAAACAGAACTAAGTTTAACAACAAAGCCATGCTTTGTCAGCCCGCCTTTTCCATGATGAAAAGTATAGAACGCTGCAAAAGTTGTTTTTGCTACGCTGAGAGGATATGGCTTATGTCATGCTAGCCATTATTTTGCAAATTTTGGTAGAGCGGTGTGCACTCGGGTTATTAATAGTAAATCCGGTTTTCAGAGTCTGGCTTTCCCTTTCTCCTCTCTGAAAATCCATGTGGCAAAGTGCAATTTGGCGCTTACCGGGAAAAAAATTGGCGTAAATGAGTGTGATGTCAGGTATAGCTTTTGGATCATCATGACGGAAAATAAAGTAGCTCCGGTTATAAGGGTTTTCGTCCAACCTATGCAAATCCAGTTATCTTGATTATGCAAATGATTTTGTTTCATAAAAACAAAAGCAGGTAGAATTCTGCTTTTCAGGGTCAGCTATGCAACAGCATACAANGATTCTGCTTTTCAGGGTCAGCTATGCAACAGCATACAAAAATGATGCCGTGGCATACAAATTCGGATAAAAATGTGTCCTGTGTTGGGATTTTATGTAACAGTGTATCCCAAAACATAGGAATCATTTTAGCCGAATTTGTATGCTGTTGCATAGCTGACCCTGAAAAGCAGAACCCTACCTGCTTTTGTTTTTATGAAACAAAATCATTTGCATAATCAAGATAACTGGATTTGCATAGGTTGAACGAAAACCCTTGTAACCGGAGCCACTTTAATCGACAGGAAATCCACATTTTGAGATAAACTATCTTAAAATTTGATTCGGTTCGGTTCGGTTTGTGGTTTGATCGGGTTCGGTTAGGTTCGGTTTGTGGTATGATTGGGTTCGGTTAGGTTAGGTTCATGTAGTTGTCGTTTAAGGCTAGGTTATTACACAAGGAAACTTTTATTGCACAAGCCGGAAAAAAACCAATAACCGAACCCAATCAAACTTAACCGAACCGAATCAAATTTACGATAGTTTATCTCAAAATGTGGGGCATTTCGAGAAAAGACTTATTGGGCAAAAGTTAGGAAATTTTTTTTTCGCTGATACTTTGGTTCTGGGCGTTTCATGAAATTTCCTGTCGATTGACACCATAATCAATAGGAGCCACATTTATTGATCTCCAACCGCCGTTTACTCAACCCAAAGTAACCCAACTTAAAAGGATTCTAAAAGTGACAATAGTAATAATATAATCCTCATACATGATTACACTAGATATTATACTTGACTATCATGGGTCTCAATTCAAGAGTCAATTTGGGTTTCCGAAAAAAATCAGTTAGTTTTTTACTTTACTTGACGAGACCACTTGATTGAAATATCACACGTGACGAAACTCGTACTGGCATAATTCTTGTAATAAACCAAAAATTGACTGTACTCGTTTACAATACTCAAACCGTCACTTCAAAAGAGCAACTGGGCGGTCTATGTAGAAACAACAAGTATCGAATTTTTGTTAGTCACAATTGACAATTTGATTCTTTCTACGAGGTTTACATTGTCTTTCAAAAAATTCAACACATGCTTTTTCTTTCTTAAATTTTTAGACAAATTCATTCAATCATTTTCTCTTCAAATTACAATTCGACTAATGTAACGGTATCTAGAAAACTACAGCTTTGCAAGTATTTGTAAAAATAACGTCCTTAGAGTTCCTGCAAAGTAACATTTGAAATGGATAAAATACTTCTTTCAATACTACTTCAACTACTGTTGGTAAAGCAGGCAACTGTTTTCCACTTTAGGTCTTAGGTTATGACAAAACGCCTTGAATCTTACAGACAACTTGAAGAACATAAGAATCCTCAACAAAGTTTCGTGGCACCCATGGATTTTCCGCACGACATTTGATAGTTTGCCCGTCATCATCGATTGATGGAACCAGGCCCAATGTACTTCTTGTAATATTTTGTGCATCATCGGACGGTGCACCTATAACTTTTGGCTCAACAGCTTGGTCTTTCTAAACAAGTTAAGAAAAATTAGAGCAGTTGAACAAAATACGTAAAAGTAAATTATCTAGTAAAAAGTCAGGTATAGTTCACAGTGAATGCTAAACTTTCAACCAAAGGCACAAGTACAGTTCCTCGGGCTCTTAGGTTTTTCGCCCAACCTAGTCAAATGAGAGATTGATAATGAAGATAAGGATTTTCTTGCATATATAATTAGGTAGGCAGTAGTAAGGTGGATACCTAGTTTACGTACGGTATGGTTTAGGTACTAATAGTTACCTAAACTAGGTATCCACACTTACTACTGCCTAAGAGCCCGAGGAACTGTACTCAAGCACAAACGCATCCCAACAGTTAGGGAATCTGTGTTTCTACCGTTTCAATTTCAACAATCCAACAGCCAAAAAACGTTAACAGTATTATCTTATAGGTTCGGTGGGCACAGTCAAATTGTAGGAATTGCCCGGTCACAGTTTTGCGGTTTTTATGCGGCAGTAATGGCATAAAATGCGGACGTTTCAAAGGTGTTAAAACTGAAACCGGGCAACTGTTTTGGACAAAGATACTAGGAGCCAAAGATGTACTCAAGAGCCGCTGTAAAACAGATAGCAATTGCCAATACATCAATACATTCACGAAAGTATGGAAGATATGAAGGCCATCCTAAAACTTCAAAAAAAATTTTGCAATCCAAATGCCCATAATAAATAAGGCTCTGGATGGACTGTCATACCTGGGTTTGGTTTTTCGGAAGCCAACGTGCTGTTGGTACTCAACCGATTTATACAACATTGGAAAGGCAATTAAATTCCACAGATAGTACTAAAAAAATTTTAGAGATGCTTATTAGTTTATATAGATAGTTTTCAAAAAATAATACCCGGTTTTTCAAAAAACAAAACCCGCATTTCATTGGGTTTAACGCATCAAAAATTTTCCCGACTTTTTGGCAAAAATGGGTAAAACTGAATAGCTACTCAAACCGTTGGAACCATACGATACGAGTTTACGACGCCATGGTGTGTCTAGCACAAGACCAGAACATAACATGAATATTTTTTAACTTTTGTAAAATGGATTTTGACATTTAACTGCGATTAATGCTGAATCTTTGTCTTTTTCACGTGTAAAAGATATCAGTTACTACATTATTATACAGATATTACATTACTATTAAAGTTGCTGGCGGAGAATCCTTGTCCCAAGCTTTTTGGCGAGTTACGAAAATCTGAAAATGGTGCATATGCAATTCGAGGCCGAAGATGAGGAATATCGATATGTCCCATTCCTCCGATGACCCCTTGACCCGCAAAACCCAATTTAGACGTCAAATTCTTTTAGGTCAAATTTCACAAATGAGGCAGTCATGCCCTGAGTCCGAATCTGCAGTCAGATTTTCGAAACAGTTTACCGTTAAGTCGTTAAAGCCGTTAAAAGAAAAACAATCATTTAAACGGCTTTAACGACTTAACGGTTAACTTTTTCGAAAATTTGACTGCAGATTCGGACTCAGGGCATCCTGTTTATATAAAAAACATGTGTCACTTGTCATTGTTTATCAAAAAACTTCAAACGGCTTTTAGCGGTAAACCGTTAACTTTTTCGAAAATCTGACTTCGGACTCAGCGCATCAAAATTATGCATATACAATACATCATTTGTGAAATTTGACCCAAAATATTTTGACCTTTTAATTGGGTTTTGCGGGTCATGGGGTCATCGGAGGAATGGGACATCCCCGTCAAGTCTCCACAAACAGGTCCGTAGGATATACTCGGTCCTGGTGTTTTAAAACGAGAACTCTATCGAAGTAGCCGACTGTAATTTAGACGGGTTTTGGAAAGAATTTTAGAGAGAAGTGAATTATCTTACCCAAAAATCGACAGAAAAGTAAAAGGTATATGGAAATAATTATGTCGTCCTACAATTTTCAAGAATGGAGAACATTTATAAAATTATCCATCGTCGCAAACCAAAGCTTTAACACCACAGTGAAAAACGTTCAAAAACTGTGGGGAAGTATAAGTAGCATAAAACATGAACATCGCTACCTTTTGGAACTTATCAAAATAATTGCGTTGGCACCTTGATCGCTTCTCTACAAAATATTTTGATGATGAAATGAGTTTTAGTCGATTTTCAAAACCGAATATGGCCTACTAGCGTCAAGGTTAAGGTGACTAATATTCCAATACTTGTAAATTAAATACTATAAAAATTGGGGCCACAATGAATTCACTGTTGCTAAAGTTTAAGAAATTGTTGTCGACAATGGGCACTTAGAATAAATCCCCTATGCGATAGAACGTTCAAATCCGATAGTAGAAAATAATTTGTAAAAACTATTTACCCTGAAAATTTAATAGATTACCAGAATATTCACATCGGTAAGTTGTTTGCTCCCCATCCACCAAGTAATCATTGCCTGAGGTCTTGAACCGGTCGCAATGCATTCAATCTGGTGACGTTGATTTGCCACAAGGCGTTCCCGCTGCGTAATTTGGGCCGATAATGGGCTAACTAAAGATATATCACGAATAAAATTACTCATCAAATTATTTTACTCGTCAAATTTTCCCTCTATGTTCTCCCTCTTATAACTCTCTAGTAGTAGCCTTAAGAAATTATTTGGGCAATCCGGTACTCCAATTCAAGTACCTCTGTCTCTTTGAACGCCTTTTCGCCCTTGCGTCCTCCTAGAGGCCGCATGGATTAATGTACCTTCTATTTTGTTATTTAAACCTAACGTAGACACAGCTTCATAAAGTGTATGAAGCGCATATTTTTATCTTGAGATGTTAGCTTGCATTTTAAAAAGACAGCTTTAGGAAATGGCCATCCTTGGTGTGAATAGTCAGTAGTCACTACTATTTGACTCGTAGAAATAGAAAACGGTACAGCATCTAGTTGTACTCTGGCTGTATTTATAGGGTGAAATACGGGTAGAAAAATGTTTAGAGAGTTGAGGTGGTAGGTAAAATGTTTTGGAGAGATATGAGTACGAAAGGAGATGAGCAAAGAATTGAGTATGGAGGAAAAGTGCTTGAGAGGAAGGATTTCGAGAGGGAGATTACAGGAAAGAACTTATCCCATTCCCCAAAGTCACTGGTCTAAATGCTCTCCTGATGAGTAATAATGTAAGGAAATTGTGATTTAATTTGATCGTCACAATTCATAAACTCAGATTATTTGCCGGTAAGTAGTTTTTGAGATTGGACATTTACGACCCTGTGCGCTCTAACTCCGAAATGGATGTCCCAATATGTTTACCATTTGTACAAACCCTCTAGAGATTATGTGCAAACAAACGATTCATTTTGAGACAATTTTTATCAGGTGGTATTTTATTGAACTATCTCTTAATGAATTGCAAATACTTTATAGTCAGTTGCACCGTCGGTTTACTCGATTTATGTATATACTTAATATTATTTGCAACGGGAAGTCGTTGATCAAGTGTACTTAAAAGTACGTCCTTATAATATGACACTGAGTAAGAACATCCGAGTAAAAACTCGGACGATACAAGAGTGCCAACCAGCTACAAAAGTACTAGAAAACCAATCTCACATAGCATCGACACTTAATTGTCAGTCTTTTCCTGAAATGATGATCTGTGACACAATCTCAGGGGATTTTACAGACCACAATGTAATACAAATGATGAACGTATAAATTACAACGTATAAGTAAAAATGCTACTCAAGTTTGGCTCACAAATATTTTACTTACGGTAGAGAACGATTCTTAAGCGTTCGATTAGTGGTTCTGTCAAATTAGAGTTAAAAGCCTGGCATGTCAAATTCTCGGCATGATGTTCTCTTTTCATCTGTACAATTTTTAACTTTTTGGCAAGGACACCATTTTGTCGGAGCAGAGGCTCCTTGACTGACAAAGATTCATTTCCAACCCTCCATTGAATATGCGGAGCAGGTTTTCCTGTAAGCAAAATTTTAGTAACGAGAAATTTGAGGAATTAATATACAGATTTTAGTGAATGAATTTATAAATTATTTTTCCAAGTAGCAGATCTAATGGCTAATGCTATATCATGTGAGTTGTATTAAAGCCAGATTTTTTCCGTTTTCTTTCTCGTAAACTACTTGGTCGTTGGGAATGATGCGTATACCAAAAGAAAGACAAAGCTTTCGCAATTTTTTTTAACAAAATGCCACATGACAAAACAAGGCGTCAGATACCCTATGCAACCCTTTTTCAACCCTGTAAAAAAGCGAGTTCGCGCCTGCGTCATGCTCCGCGACTACCAAGAACAATAGCTGCTTTTGCTTATTTTGTTTTCGAATTTCCTTGTTTGCTAATTTTAAAATTTTGTTGCTGATTATTAGGCTGTTTTTTTGAATAATAAATGTTACCTTACCCTGCTTAAGCCAACGTTAAATTAAATGTTTACTATAGCCACCCTTACCAACATAAGTTTTTACTGATTTTTGAAAAAGGGTTGCATAGGGTATGTAACGCCTCGTTTTGTCATGTGGCATTTTGTCAAAAAAAATTGCGAAAGCTTTGTCTTCTTTTGGTATGCGCTCCATTCCCAACGACCAAGTAGTTTACGAGAAAGAAAGCGAAAAAATCTGGTTTTATTAAAACTCAAATGATGAGATGTCTGCGCCAACTCCTCAGAACGCTACACATTTATTGCAGGCCATTCGAAGTGTCAAAAAGCAAAAGTCCATATCCTACGGACATGCATACAAGCAAATAAGGAAAACCCCACGACTTGAGTATAGTTCCTTCTTTCATACAATATTAAATAGAATGGATTTCCATTCCTTTCCCCAAAATGGGGTGGAGACAAATTGTTTGCACGTAATTCTGAACGTTTGTGTTCGAAACTAGCGTAATTAAACTTGTTAATAAATGCTGGAAGTTGGTGATGATCGCCAAGCGATCCCGGAGTTTTCCTAGAGAAATAAAATGAGCCTACAATTGATCCTTTAAAGCTACAAGGTGCAAGAAAATTAAGGTAATAAAATATTAAGCAACTTTATTTTTAAAAGACACCGGTTTTCAAGATTTGCCTTACCCCCAACAACCCTGCAAAATAAAGAAAGGTCGGAACCCTCTCGAAGTGGACCCACGTTACTTGTTAAAAGTCGACCTAAAGCATCGTAGATCAGAATTGATTGCGGAGGTACTGCAAATTGTAAAAAGTTATTTAATTAACACTTCAGCCGACATTGTTACTAAAAAGTAATCCTAAAGAAACCTCAACTGTTTATCATTTTGATACTAACATAACCTAACCAATCTAAACAAACTCATCTTCAAAATTCATAATAAAATATAACGATATTTTTAATAGTAAAGATTCTCTGCTATAGCCCACAACTTGTTTACTCCCACCGGATTCACCAGAGAAGCTCATTGTGTAAAAGCCTCTACCAGCATCGGGAGTAAGTTTACAGTTTGCAGGACTGAGCTGCTGACAAGGGAACACGTTTTCCTTATATTTGAAATTCGCAATTTGAAATAGCAAGTCT
>JAHZND010001305.1:0-13055 GCA_027744115.1 Acrocyrtus sp. NNG-2020
GACCGCAAGTGGGAAGGCCAGGCACTCTGACTGGTACGCCTTTGAGCAGTGCGTCAAAGCCAACCTGAAAGTGGGAAGGCGGGTCTCCCTCCGCATGTAGAGGAGATGCCAGCTTTTCAGAAAAAAAAAAGATGTAATAAAAATGTACAAAACTTGCTTCTCATTTCCTTTATTGTCCACTACTCCTATTAGGGAAGAAGAAGAAATAGTTATTTTTTTCACTTTATTATTGGTGTAAAGCTGCAAGAGTGTTGCCTATTTATGCATGTTTTGCTTCTCTGCATAGCAGATTAGCGGAGAGGATGTTAAAGATGCTGCTCGGCTGTTGGGAATATGGTGATGGTGGCAAAAAAAGGGCTGGTTGTGTTGGTGTGCGATTTTCATTAGATTAACTTTTTCTAATTGAGCTCTTGCTACTGTTTGCTTACATTTTTATGGCCGGAGCCACAATGGCCGCAAAATTGAAAATTGGATTTTATTCATTATGCATACAGAAAGTACATAACTTTTTATTAGATTTCGGCTCAACAGCACCCAGAAAAGGAGACACGAAGCGAATATTAATTACACAAGACAAAGCACTAACGCTCCTACTCACACAAGAGGAGAAAATGTTTTTCTGTGCAAGATCATAAAATTTTTTAAAAAAGTTGATTGAAATAGTAATAAAAAAGGTGACGTGTTTCAGTTTGGTTGGGGCTATATAGCCGCTGTTAGACTTTCAATGAAGATCCTATTAATGACCACATTTTTTTTAAAAAAAAGTGACTACCACTACAAGAATTTTCTCTATTAAATTCCATTTGATAGGCTATTTTATGAAACTGCTGTTGCAATGCTCTTGCTGCTTATGTAAATCCATTAAAAAGTGATATTGATGCGGTGTCTATTAATTTCCTTTACGAATGGGGAGTTTGCTAACGGCTCAACAGCACCCAGAAAAGGAGACACGAAGCGAATATTAATTACACAAGACAAAGCACTAACGCTCCTACTCACACAAGAGGGAAAAAATGTTTTTCTGTGCAAGATCATAAAATTTTTTAAAAAAGTTGATTGAAATAGTAATGAAAAAGGTGACGTGTTTCAGTTTGACTGGGGCTATACAGCCGCAGTTAGACTTTCAATGAAGATCCTAGTAATGACCACATTTTTTAAAAAAAAGTGACTACCACTACAAGAATTTTCTCTCTATTAAATCCCATTTGATAGACTATTTTATGAAACTGCAATTATTGCTGTTGCAATGCTCTTGCTGCTTATGTAAATCCATTAAATAGTGATATTGATGCGGTGTCTATTAATTTCCTTTACGAATGGGGAGTTTGCTAGAAAAGTAAATTGGAAAAGTTAGGTTTGGCTGGGCTGCATGGTCTCTGTCTCTGCTTGGTTGTAGATTGTAGATCCGTCTCAGCTAGAAAAACGTTATTATCAAGTGGCATGCTCAACCCTAATTTTTCTAAATTCATTTGACCTTAATGACATTCCCTAATCACCTGTAATTAATGGGGCAGATCACAGAGGAAAATATGTCCGGCTACGGAGTCCATTTATGAAAGCGCTCTCAGAATTTTTTCCTACTTTACTCCTTGAAAATTCATGAGCTCTCTCGAAAAATGGGAAACATTTCATATTTCATTTTTTTTGCCCTTCGTCCTCTCCTCGACTAACTAGGCAATGAGTTGGTACTCAAAAAAATATATTTTTTGTGCTCTCTCAAAACTATTTTTTAAACGGTCATTGTCAGAAAAAGTTTTTTCTGTTCTTTTTACTAAACTTCACCATTTAGATATTTTTTTCTTTAAAAATGTGCCGAACGCCTGGCTCCTCGTCAGTATGCTAAGCGCAGTTCCATTTCCAGCCGAAATCGCATTCATTTCAGACTAATTTCTCGGATGTCTTTGAGCCTGCCTACCCTTACCAAATTAGATAAAAACGAGAATGCAAATCCTCCTTAAAAATGTATCAAGCGCATTCCCATTGCTTTTCACCTGAAGTGAAGTCTGTTTGCGTTTTATTGTTGCTGCGGCAGAGAATAATAGAAGAGACTGTAAGCACAAAGGGCTATTTAAGGGAAATTGTGTGTAATAGATAAAATGCATAATTCACTCTCCATTAAAAAGCAAGTTGGTAGGAAGAAGAAATGAACTCGAGAAGAGAGTTATGGCTGAAGCTACATAATTCCACTTTTTTTAGTTTTAATATACGCCCAGTCGCTAATGAACCTGAGACCGAAACGAGACCAAAAGATATGCGTTCCNCTTTTTTTTAGTTTTAATATACGCCCAGTCGCTAATGAACCTGAGACCGAAACGAGACCAAAAGATATGCGTTCCGTCAACAACTTTTTAAAAAGCTCTTTTTTCTTTCCTCTTCGTGGCTCATCGCTCGCGCAGTAATAAAACCATGTATCATCCACAAAACAGCCAAAAAACCACCACAACTCCCCTTTTCACAGTTCCTTAAAAAGAAATCGTTAAAGCTAAAAAGAGACTGATCGGGAATCGAGACTGGCTTTATAAGCACACGCTTCGATATCAGTTCCCGAGGAACAAAATTATTCTTTTGAATGCCGCCAGTGCCGCATTCGTCTTCGTCTTGTTAGATATGCGGAGAATTTCTTAAAGAGCACCGGAAGTATCCTTAAAGTAAACTGGCTTGGTTATAAGTTTGATGTTAATACTCCTAAAAATTAAATATGCATTTTTCTTGAGTTTTAGGAAGAGAGAAAGAGCGAAAATAGTTTTGAGCTAATCTTTGTGTAAGCTAATGATTAAACCAAAGATAATTTTCCATTGTTTTCCTTCTTCGGCTACTCTCATTTAACCTTCACTGCTCCCTCACCACCCTCTTCACCGTTAACTTCTTTTCGTAATTTTTTCTCTCGCAAAAAACTTTGCCAACTTTGTAGATAGGAGCATACTATAATTCGCACAAGGATTTTTTTTCTTACGGAATGCACGCTTTGTCATTAGTCAGTGCTATTTGAGGAAGACAAAAAATTGTTTTATTAGAGCATAAAATAAGAGGAGGGTGAGCAATCACGGCATTTTAATGGTCCCTCAAAACTTCTATTTTTACAAGGCACTAAACTAATTTGTATTTACAAATCCAATGAAAAATCAATCGTACCTGATAAAAAAGTGAGCAGTAACAAAAATCATTTTTATTCCTTTTCTCACATTTCCGGGAAAAGCTCCCCACTTATGTAGTAAATCACGAGCATTGATTATCATTTGCGATTACCTTGTGGAGAGACACGATCTTATGGTGTTTCGTGTGCAGCTGAAAATCTCTCGAGGAATTTATTTATTTTTTCTTCATGGTCAAATAGTTTTATCGGGAGTGGAAAAGCAAAGGAAGCATTCGAGCTGGCTATTTGGACGGTGACGGTGAGTGATGCTGATGATGTCGGCGAAAGCTGTATCGCTGCGCTGAGGTTTTTATTCCGTCTTTTCCCCATATTGAAAATTCAGGTATTCATTGTTAGTGTGGAGCTAGTAAAAAGTTACACAAAGTTAAATTATAATAAGAGGGTTGACTTACGAGGAGGCGCCATTCATTAGGCCTAATGATCCAAAAACTCTATTCATAAATTCCTGTCCATTCCAGAAAAGCGAGAGAGGATAGTGGCTCTGGCTCTGAATGCACATGAGCATGGTCAGCTCTTTCATCACGAGAAATATATGAGCATTGTATATTTTTTTAACGCTGGAAAAAAATTACTAGATATTTTTTGTAAGCCCAACCCTACTATTAGCATTAGCATTAGTGCAGCTAAGGATAAACTGTTTGAGTGGAGGAAAATAAAGTAACGTGTCATTTAATAATTTTTTACAGGGAAACAAGGAGCTCATTGTTCCAAAAAAGTTATGGACATATATTTCTCTCTACCTCCGTGGGGAAAAGAAGGAGAGAAGGACGGAACGCTGTTTTTTCTGCTGCAGACAGCTCAGACAAGGAACAGCAATATAAAGAGGAACAAAAGGCAATAATATAAATTTCTCATCCCAGCTTAATGATCAAATTGCTACTGGGCAGTGCTTCTCCACTCGTTTCTGTTTTGTTGGAGAAGACAAGGAACAGCAATATAAAGAGGAACAAAAGGCAATAATATAAATTTCTCATCCCAGCTTAATGATCAAATTGCTACTGGGCAGTGCTTCTCCACTCGTTTCTGTTTTGTTGGGGAAACAAAAAAAGAACGTTTTTTAAAACGTAGCTTATTATTATCATTATCTTCATTACGATTATTATATGCATAGCTAAAACTAGTAACTCAGATAGAGAGAGAGAGGGAGGGGTTGTACAAGAAGAAGAATAAAAGACATAGTTGTCTTGCGTCAGTGACGCTCTAGGCCGAAAACGATTTTTTTTGCCTTGATCTGCTCCGAAAATCTGGATTGGAGTTAAATGTAAAAAGATAAAAAGAATTTTTTAAGTATTGTCACGATGTGGAGTGAATAAAAATGGATATGGGATTGTGTAATGAAGGGGAACTGGAAAAAAATATAATTTTTAGAGATGATAATGACGATGATGAACATGTGATTATGCACATTTCTCATTGTTTCAGAGAAGAACGCTTTACAATTGTTGAATTAAATGGGGATGATAGCTGAAAGCGCAAACAAATTATTACGCGTTTATGATGCAGCATCGGGAAAAAAAGTAAGTAGCGAGAGGAGCTGGGCATAAATGGTCTGTGTACATTTCTTAAATTGTTGCTTGTAGCTAAGAATGACGGTGATTGCATAAGAAGAGGGAGCTCTTTTGTATAGGAAGGATAGACTGAGGTGATAGGGGAAAGAGGAGATGAGGGATGATGAGGTTGCATAAAAATGGCTGACATGTTATTGACAGAGTCAGATTTTTTGATTAGGAGTAAATAGTGAGGAGATCGAGAGGATGAATGACGAATGGGCATGGGGAGTTGACTGTACATCGAAAACAAAATCTAATTAAGCTACCGCTTGCTGCTGCTCCCTCTCAGTCCCAGTCCTCTCAATAATTTTCTTTTTTTTCGTTTTGTCTGAAGATGCACAATTTGTAACTAAGCCAAAAGGGAGTGATGAGCAGTGAGCAGAGTGCAAAATAAAATATATCTGTGTGTCTTCTTCTCCTTCACGAAAAGGAACTCTCTCGTCAGTTTATAGTCCTGCTAAGAAGGAGAAGCTTAATGGTCATGAGAAGCCAATCGGGTTGAAAAAAAAGCTAACAAGCAGGGAAAAGATTAATGGTAAATGATTTCCATAACAAAAGTCCAATCACTCTTTTGCCTCTCCAATCTCTATAAAAATGTTATTAAATTCATTAGCAAGTTCTCGATGACTTCGACTTCGACTGCAGCACAGAGAGCTCAGAAGAAGAGATGGAGAGCGAGAAACAGATTTTTTTTCTTTCTATTCGTGTAATATTCTCTCTGTCTTACTCGACTACAGAACTCTCTTTGATTTAGGAGGAAAACAAGAATTTTCCTTCAGATATAATTATGCGCATAGATCTTCTTCCTACAAGTTTCTTTTTATACTTAATAATATTAATAATAATCCATTCCATTACATAAGTAAATATTGTAACTGTAATTGTAAGTGTTGTTAGCACTCCGCTCATAACTCATCCTTTTTTTCTCCTCTTGTCAATTAACCATACGAAAAAAAGTGGTTAAGGTGGAGGCTTTTTTCTTCAAGAGTCAGCTCTGAAGATGAGTTTCACAGAAAAAAACGTTCATGCTGCTTACTGCCCAACTTTGCTCACTTTTTTTGCACTGCTAAAACTGCTTTGCTTTTTATGGGGCAAGCAGGTAAAAAGGTAAAAGGGGTACGCTAAAATGCTAATAGCCAGGCACTTCTTGGCTCAGCGTGAAGCGGCCACGGAGTACATATAACGAGCTAAGTATTTTTTTGCCTAAACAAAGCGAAAAATAAAACAAAAAAATTTGTTTTGTGGATGGGTCCCTACCCAGCTTGTTTGTTTGATTTTTTTTCAATGAAGAAATTAAATCGTGAGTATCATTCAGAAAATGAGGAATAATTAGCTATCAGACGCGGACATGGAGCTGAGTGTGAAGTTGTTAGTTGGCTGTAATGGCCCGTCAACGATTTCAGTTTGGATTGAGTGTCATGTTTTGTTTGCTTTCGGATGGCAGATGGATGTCATGTTGTAATAATAATTATAATGAGGAGCGCTGCTTATTTGTATAGGAAGGGGAAGAAGGAGAGTGAAGTTGTCATTTCGTATTCTCCATCTCCCATTGTTGGCTAAACTTGTTGTGGCTGCGCCATTCTCTCTTGAATTGATTTAGTCTAATTGGATTTAAGAACTGGAAGGCCTTTTGGGCTCGTTAGAGAGGAAGATATCTGTCGGGTATGTAAGTCCAGGAGCTGGGCCCAAGTTATTAAAATTGTGATGATGAAAGGAAAGATGTGTAATGAGGGAAGGAATTTGCAACCAACTTTTCAACAGCGAATTGATATTTTTGAGTGTTTGGTCATTTGTTCTGAATTCGTTAACATGCTGCAGTTGTTGTTGCTGCTAGCCAGCAGGGACAGAGCTTGTCAAACATCTGCCTCCTCAAAAAACTGCCTACTTTTCACCTTCTCCCAATAATCCAAATGCAAGGCTAAAAAACAGAGGCAAGGAAAGGATGTAAAATAATTTGTAAGTGGCCAAGCGGATAGCTTTCAAATGGGAGTAAAAACTAAAAATTTACTTGGCAAACTTTCTTGTGAACAAATAACAATGGAAAAGTGAACTTTTATTTTGCAGTATAAAGTTTTAACTGCTAACTGCGTTTTGCTTAGAGGACTCCCAGGAACAGTCCTGAAAACGTGATACCAATTTGGATCGTGTATTATTGGAAAAGGATCTAGTTATGAAACCTGTTTTCTCCCACATTTGACATGATGACACTTGACATGAACACGTAGTAAACTATTTAATCTACAAAATACTTGTTAAATACTCTGCGATCCAATTTCCACTCGCAGTTTCGCATTCCTCTTCCAAAGATAGTAATAAAGTAGCCTATTTTATGCTTGATTTGTGTACTTTACTCCAAAAAACAGGAGCAAAAAAAGCATTCCATATTTAGTAGCATTATTTTATCTCTTTTCATTGTCAATCAATGCCAATGTAGGATAGGGCGCACGGAGCATTGTTGACTAGGTATTCTTGAGCTCTGAAATTATTTGTGCCTCGTGTCTAATTGTTAGAGGAGAGTACATATCTGGGCGATGGCTAATTATAAAAATGCTCCTTATTTGAGGCACGCATGAAACTGTGCAGTCACGTCTCACTCCATTTTTTTCTTCTATGCCTAAAAACTGCCAATAAGCTATTCTAGCGCTTATCGGTTTTTGTTAAGGTGACTTGTCTATTTGCTTGGTCTGCTGACAATTAGCTGCCTGATATTTGCACTGATTTTTTTTATCCTCTATCAAAAAAACCACGTCCATTTACAATTTACACTTTAGCTTATTACATCTCTCTGCAGATCTTATCAGAGGAAAAAAACGTACGTGACAAAGAGTTGCAAAGAAGAAAGCTAGGACAAAAAAGCAAGCTGAAAAACTAAATTGCGTTTGTTGCAGGAGCAAGAGCAGCCCAGCTCGTAAACAGATCAGATTTCCTTCTCAGAATGGAACTTGTAATGCAGCGATTGTTCACACCAAAAAATATGATTAATATTTTAAGGATGTGAGGTGGATGTGGATTGTGGATGCTTGAACTAGCTTGTCTGACGCTCCTCCCTCATACATCATCCGATGATAAATATGTACGAGCTAAATAGGAAAAATGAAGCCATTCATAATTATGTTATGTACTGTTAGCTAATAGGCAGCGTATTGATTTTTCACAGAGATTCGAGAGGCTATTTCGCCAGATAAATGGGCTCAATAATGCACATTTAATGATCCCTTTTTTGCTTTGTTAGCCTTAGCCCTAACTGTAAAAAAATTCAATCATAAAAATCATCGTAAAATGTGCATTTGTTGTAAAAGCGTTTTAATGGTGAAAATATTTTTTGCGCAACAGCCACCTAACTCTTTTTGAAGTGGAGACCACTGGCTGCCCAGCTTTGGGAAATATTTTTTTTTGGTAGAGTGAAGAAATTCCTGGTTTGTCATTAACCGCATTGATCTATCATTAAAGTTGAGATCATTTAAGAGATTCAGAGTAAAAAAAATATTTCAATGCTGCACATTCACGTCACATTCTTTCACTTAATTTTCGTGTATTTTTGCTTGCTGATTGTAATCAGTCTCTCCGCGCCTAATTGACGATGAATACAAAATAATTAGGAGCAGCCAAAGTCTCAGAAGAATAAATAATTATCCAAAATGAAATTGCAACTGCTCACCATGTCCGCATAGAATGCGGTTTACTGCAATTGTATTTTACTTCAATCAACGAAACAAGCATAATCTTTTTTAGCTTTACACTATTTAACCTAAACGAAGATCATTTCATATATATTTACGTACAAATGCTGTTTGGTGTCATTACAATTTTTCTGGTTGCTGACTCAATCACTCAATGAGAAATTAGCAGAATTGGAGCCATTTTTTAACTGCTCAAGTACACAGGAGTTATGTTTTGGTGCAATTTGAGAAATTGTATTTTAATCAATGGACACAGATAGTCTTTTTAGGTAGTGCAAGAAAAACAGTTTAAGTAGCTAAATAAGATAATGAATTCATTACGGAACAGAACTAGTTTTTTAGTAATTTGTACAAATGAAGTAATATTTTTTTCCTCTCACTGATTGAGGGCAGAGTGGAGCGGGAGCATATATATATTTTTTAAAAAAGTGTAATCTATTATTATCATTTAATTTCGTAGGATCCTCCACTCGAAATGGCTTTTAATGACGAAAATTGATTGTAATTGCCAATTGATCAGCGACTCCTTCAATAATGATAATTATCAAAAAAGTATTTTACAAGAGAGGAAAACGCAACGGCCCACTTTCGATGTATTGAATGAGATGGAGCGTAAACTTTAATTGAGCCATCATATCAAAAAAAAGTATGCATAGTGCTTACCTAAAGAAAGAAAAATTTGTGGATAGATTAGCGACCACTTATACTGACCAGGCAGACTGGTGATCAGGAGAGCACTCATTTACAGGCAGGCTAAAGCATGTCAAGCCAATCAGAGAAGGGAGAAAAATTAATGCAATGTATTGTAATGCATACATCTAATTATCTGTAAATTCCAAATTGCCATTTTGCTCAGAGCAATTGCTAAATATGGAGAAGGAGGGATTGAAGGAGCTGCAAGTCAAGCTAACGAAATGTAAACGGAAGCCAATCAAAAAAATTGAGTAAGTCCTCGAAAGACAGAAAACATTTTTCGAACATGAGCACAATAGCGATCCACCTCAAAAGAAAAAAAAAGAGTTTTGTGGTGATAATAGCAGATAATGGCTCACTCGAGTGATGATGTGAACTAGCCATAGCCTCTCTCCATAAAAATTTGTCTCAAGGAGAAGAGATTCGTTTCATGAGAGTGCTTGTATGCAAATTAAATTTTTTTTCGAGTTGCCGACAGGCATGATTATCACTTAGGCGCTTGTGATTGACTCTGCAGGGAATTGGCTGTTCGTGTTGTTGCAAGTTGCCTAACTAACATGCAACGAGTTAACTTCACTGCACCTATTTAAATCGCAAACGAAGCAAAAAAAAACTCGGCTAAATGGCTGCCACCATTTTTATCTCCTCTTAATTAAGAGATGTGGCCTGTGAGCAAATCTGCAAAATTTATAAAATTTATATTTAGCTTTCTTCTCTGATGGCGAAAAAGGGATAGAGCAAATAATAAATTTGCATCAATATTTTTTTTATTTCTTACATTAGTTAGGTGGAGCCTAGAAGCGCTATTTCATTTAAACTTTTGTGTACTTGTCAGCTATCAAGCTAGGCCTTATAGAAAGTCAGATTTTAGAGCGTGACTCGCCAGTCAAAAAAATGGCAATTGGGCTTTATGATGTTTTCGAATTAAACGCATTAGATTAGCTATCTATAAAAAATGGCAGCTAATTGTTGTCTCTCACTCGAGATAAGTGTCTTTTTTGTATGGTGGACATGGTGCGCTGGTTTATTGCAGTAGTAAAAATGAGCTGATTGACAGACACGTACGGAGCAGATTGAAATGATGTTCGCCAATTAAAATCTTTAATCATCTTAGCACAGCTACAACCACTGCCATGCTCCTTTTCAGCAAAAGAACATCACTCCGCTCTTATGTTGACTTTAAATTTAGCAGTGGACTGTGATAGGCTTGACGTCTGATGGCAAACAGTTACGCTGTAAATGGAGGTTAATTGTGCTGACGCTAACGGACCTAGGTCCTCCTGCTAAAATGAATGATGCCCTGCCTTATGAATTTAATGATGATCCTGAATAACTGACGAAGACTAATGAAAATAAAAAATGCTGAATTATTCCTTTTAATGCACTGAATGGCAGTTTTTAGGCAGCAACTGGCCATTCCCTATCGCAGTTTGACTTTAATTTACTCAGCCACTGTTTCTCCCTGACAGTGCTTAATATTCTATTGTTGTCCACAATGGCCAACTTCGCATTTATTTTCGTGCAGTGTACAGTAGCAGGGAATTACGGTAATAATTATTATTTGTAAATTGTAAAATAACTTAACTTCTCCTTTATCCTACTAATTGCATATTATATTCATGACAATGGAAATTGGAGTTCTCTTTGATTGGATGATTACACTTGCGTTGTCTCTCGCTGGCTACTGCTCTTTAACGACTGATGGGGATGCTGTGAGATGATGATGTTAAGCCACTTTACTGATGAGTGTGATGAAAGCTTACAAAAAAATGTATTGCAGGGCTGCAAACTTACAAACATGCCAATAAAAAATAGTACCAACCGCAATGTTTTATGTTGTTGCTTGTTAGTTTATCAAATCGCAGCAGGACGCAAGCAGATTTGTAGGCCAGCGGAGAGACGAATAGGAAATGGCAGCCATTTTCACTCCCAGCAGCAGTAAAGAAGTGCACGCCTAAGGTGCCGTGCAGGTACCTACAAAGAATGCTGCCTTCGAGCTCCATAAATATTGACTGAGGATTCATTATAGCATTTTCCCTTTATGGTGATAGTTAGTGGAAATAAAGCGACCCGTCTCCACCCATACCGTTGAGGACTGCAATAATATTATGGAAATGAAACGGAGCATGACATGCTCGATGCTCCATAGAAATATAATTGTAGGATAGGAAATGCCATTTTGAAACTTTCCATACCTCTGGAAGGACCAAGTTTACAAAGGGCATTATTAATCATAACTTAATTTAAGTTATTTCATCATACTGTGCTGAATTCCAGCTCAAAAGCAGTGAATTAATGGATATTATTTTATACCTATTCAAAATGTGAGAAGTGCAGTAGCAAAGTGGCATTTAGCTGCATCCTGGTCTGGCTACTTTAAAAGCAATCCAATTCAAATAGACTGCAGGACAGAAAGACAAAAAAATTGTTTTTTGGAGGTGAGCTCCGGTATCAGAGTGAAGGGCTCGAAATCAAATTAAATCTCAGCCATGAAATTATCTACAGGGAATACCAACTCCAAAGCATCCTGTCGAGTAAGCATGAGCACTGACACCAACGGTAAATAGTATTCTCGGGTTTGTCGCACTCGCACTGCCATTCTCATTTTCTTTTTTTACTAGTAAGCGCCCATCTCGATCTCCTCTCTAGAATTTTCATCTGATTCAATTTAAATTTTGAATTAAAGCTGACGTGATGATCTTGATCCCCAAGAAAAAAAATAATTAGATAAATAATGAACGAATTACTAGTAACAAGCTTTAGTCATTGCCATCAACCCAAACTATTTTTTGCTGGGATCGTTTTACATTCTCCCCCTAAAAATTTCTGTTTAGTCATCCCATCATGTGGATTTTGATTTAATCTGTGGAAATCGAAAAAAAAGCAGTAGTCTTCTGTAATGCGAACTGATCCACATATTTTTTTATTACACAGCCCAGTTAATTTATTAGGTGGCACACGGTGAGCAAGCACAATCTAAAACGCAATATTTTCTCCTCCCTCCCCAGTAAATAATAAAATAACTCTTTTTCGGATTGATGAGCTTCGGCAGATTCCGCCAGTGGAAATATTATTGCGTGGCTGCTGCTGAACTGAATTTTCAGATCGGTGCAGAAGATAAAATTTATATATTTTTTGCCTCCACATCATTTTTAATAGAGCAATAATGACGCCTTCGATTTGGGAAGGGAAAACAACGCTTTTAATTTCGATTTCGTCACAGCGTGAGAGCCAACTTGAACATAAAATTTTTTTCTGAGCGTTTGAAAGATATTCCCGGTATTCTCTCCTCTCTCAGGTAGCAAACTGAATTTTGAGGAGTTGAGTAGTTGAGTCCTGCAGAAAACGGAGATGATGATGACTACTGAGAAAACATGATGAGAAGAGAAGGATGAGGATGCGATCATGACGATGGGATAGCGCAGTGATTCGGAACAATGGTAATAATTTTTTAAGAGGGTATATATTGATTGTTTTAAAGATCTCTGCAGGGAGGTTAAAATCCCATTAAAGCACACTCTCTGAAATTTAATTCTGGCCAGGCTTTAGTGCGCTCACTGCCAGCTAAATCATATTTTTTTCCTGGGACGCGGAGTGATTGAGCTTTAATCGAAGGGAAATTACACTAAATGTAATTTAATTTATTGCGTGACTTGATCATTGCTCCTTGGATTGCAGTGATTGAAATGGTAAAAAGTAATCGAAAATTAAAATGATAGTAAATACATGCCCATGTCACTTCGCCACTTGTATGATTTCCCCTTAATGCCCCGACTGTCTCCATCAGAAAAAAAACAGATTTTTATTTAGAAGATTCCACTACTGCTGCCGTAAAGTAGTAGAGCACTTTACACAAATGATCTTTTTAGTGCGGGAAAGACAGAGAAACAAATAATCCCACAGCTTACGAATCCTCCCCGGAGTTTCACTGCACAGTCCTATCAATAACTTGTCAAGTCCTAAAATGTTAGGTTTTCT
>JAHZND010001306.1:0-19694 GCA_027744115.1 Acrocyrtus sp. NNG-2020
TTTTTCCCGGGTAGCGTTTCAGGTAAGAAAACGGAGTTTGGTGGCTGGTGAAAGGGACACGAAAATGGAAGTAAACTGTCTGTTGCAGCCGCATATACGAACACCCATGATGGATGATGATTTTAGCAGTAAGACAGAAAACAACTGTGGAAAACCACAAAAACTACTGACGACTCACAATAGCTTTATTCATTAAGCTAACTGCTTTACCTTTTAGATCCATTTCGTGTTTGATGTTAGCAGAACTACCAATTTTTCTTAGGCTGAGTGTATAGGTACATATATTTTTAGAGGATTATACAACCGTGCGTGTAGTACATTTGGTAGTGGTGCTTCCGCTCCTAAAAATTTCAGCGAGTGCTAAAAACCGCAGCTGAATATAACAAGACCACCGACTATAATAATTTTTTTGGTAATAAGTATAAGCGCAAGGCAAAAAAGAGCCCGCAGCGCAGCCCTAATTTCCTTCCTTACACTTTCAGACATCCTCTCCTTCTCCTATTAAGAAAATACTTGTATGAAAAAAAAACAACGGCCAACTCATATCTTCATATATTCGCTACGTGTAGTTAACGTCACGCCTAGTTTCTCATCAAATTACCATATTCCCTTTTAATTGACAGTTTTCCAGTCCACGTTAGTCTTCCAAATATAGGCACGCTATATACCTATATATCTGGAAGCAAAACAATTACACATTTTTATCTCTGTGCATTGAACTGTGTCCTTCCTATTTTGGAGAGGTAAACGTGAGGAGGAGGTCGCCCATTAACAAATAAAAAATCGATCACCCTCTCATCCAACATTAACCAGTTTCCTTTGACTTTCACTTACCCGGTTTCAGCTAGGCATATGAGGAGGAAACATGAGATAGTTAATGATCTAGTTATAGCCGGCAGTATTTTTTACGCATATATAATAATAAAAATATAGTAGTAGTAGTCTACTAACTTTTAGTATCCCATATCGCTATGAGGGGAACTGATTGCAATAAAAAAATATGAAAGCGGATGACGCAAAGTGTACGGAATGAGCGCTTACTTACTATAAACTTACAATGTTACACTCGTCGTGTGTTATCGTCTACGCATAAGCACACTATCGCAATACCAATAAGGGAACTTGTTTCGGATATTTTGCAATACGCTACGTACCTACTAGCTACCATGAGAAAAAAAATATGGAGGAGTGTACCGTCAATAGGAAAACGCGATTCCAGATTTGATTGAATAAATGTCGTAACGACAAAAAAATATATATATTCCGTACTGAACTCTTCCCGTCTTTTCCCCCTTTTAAACAGCTGGAGTAAAGCTGAGCTGTAGCTGTAACTGTGACGGGTGAGTATGTATTGAGTGGGACATGAAATCAGAATTTCTGTGCAACAGAATCCTCTTTCTGGATTATATTTATTCTCGTTTTCTGCCGTTGACGTAAACGAAGAAATGAAGAAAACAGTTGAAGAGAATGGTAATATGGGAAAGGTGTACATATGGAATGAATGCATATTTCCGTTGGAAGAAGAAACCGCTTTTTAAAAAAAAAAAAGAAAACCAGCTTTGCAGTTGTGCTTTTGCGGTTCCACAGACTTTTTTGTGCTCTATTAACGATAGGAAAAAATAAGATATTAGGAACTGTATGTGGAGAAAAAGAACAATAATATTTTCTCTCTGTATCTTTTTGTCCTTTTTTTATCTTTTCGAGTAAAAGAGACTTCGACAACTTTTATCTCTTCTCCTTTCAGAGACGTTCCACGTGTATCATTTTTAGTCTCGGCTTAGCTCCTATTATTTTCGGAGAGGAAAGAGCGCGAGAGCTACGAGAGCCATAATGAATTGGGGATTTTACTTCCGAAACCGGATAAAAAAATATCCCGAGAAGGGCACTCTCTCATCATCATCCCTACTGCTTAGTGCTTACTGATTACTTCCATAGTTTTTGCAATGATTAGATTCATCAGTATTAAAAAGGGAAGGTATATATACAAGTCCTCTCATTTCCTTCTTCAAACAGTCCCGCTCTTTTACTTTTATCTTATTGATGCCAGTAAACATCCAACTGTTTTTTTTCCTGAACACTGAAAAAGAAACTTTTTTGTTGCTTTCCTCCCATACATTTTTCCTCAAGATCAATATCTGACATAAATATTGCTTTGCAAAGAGAACTCGGTCATTCCCCTAAAATGGCTGTAGTTAAAGGTGACTGACGTCAGCTCGGTGAAAAAGTGGCTCTTTGTGTGCGGAGGATTACTGTCATTTCGGAATGTGGTTGAGAGCGGTGAAGAGTCCAAAAAAATTATGTGGGGCTGTGCTCCCCAATTATTTAAAGTATTGGAAGGGCACGACACACTGCACATTATCCTCAATTTGAAGGGAAAAAAACTTTTTTTCCTGATTGTGATTCGAGTAGTAATCGGTCAATGCATAATTTTTTTTGGAGGCAGTGCACTTTTTTTATATTATTACTAGTCAAGTAGGGAAATGTGAATGGGCGTTCTTTGCGGCGTACCCCTTTCAGCACGGAATGGGTAAAAGAGCCTCCCATCCTCAAACCAGAACAAGCAGGGCTATATCCTCTTTATCTATGAAAAATCGTAAAGTGCAGTGAAATGATGGTAATCTATAAAAGACTAGAGGAGAAAAAAAAATCCTTTCCACAATGTTCCAAGTAGGGAATGAGTATAATGTCAAAAAAAATGCATTAGAGGAACGTGAACAGAACGAAAAAACCGAAGAAAGTGCGCGGCTCGCTAAACAATGCTTAAATCATACAGCGGAGAAAATCGTCTTATTAATTATTCAGCTGCGTAAGTGGGTTCATGTGACGGTTATTTTTTTGTGTGCCGCAACAACACATTTAGGTAAATAAGTAGGGAGAAAGTGGACACAAAAAGTATATCGTTTAGGGGGAAGGAGTAAAAGTTGTGACGTTAGCGGATAGCCTGTATTTCTGTTAAGTAAAGACAACCTCTTATAAATGAGGGCGTCGTGACCGGGACAGGTAGGGAAATAAAAAAGTGGATGACTAAGGCAAAAAAAGGAAAAGGAGTTCTGTCAACATTATTAGTATTTGAATAAGCTATTAACTATTGAAAGCTATCTAGAGCGTAGTTTTTTATTCGTGCTTTCATTAATTGTCAAAAGTAAGGAGGCTTCGGTGCACACACTTGTATACTAATAAACTAGTCATTTCATATATTCCGCGCTGTCAGTTATATTAGTGCTTGTATAGATTGGAGCCCATGTTGGCAAAAAAGTTTGAGGACTTTTGTGGTAACGGAAAACGGTGACAGATTAAATAGGGGGAAAATTACTAACTTTGAACTTGCTTTTAAGAGCGAGAATGGAAATGAGATTGGGGCTCCTTTGTAGTGTTAAATATTTTTTTGGTCTTTATGGAAATTGATTCGTTTCACAAAGGGAGAAAAAAAGTAGATGAAAATGGGTGGGCTTTTGAGTGTTGATGATTGTTCCAAGAAAAAAGGAAAATAGGCAATTTTGGGGTAGGTTGACGAGGGCGAGCAAAAAAAAATTATATTAACTTTATTTTATTACTTGGACATTCTTAATTTTAAACGTGATGGCGATGGCAAACGGTGACAAGAGAAGAGTGTGATTACACGGATTCTAACGAGATTTATTTCGCTGATAGCAAGGGACTACTATTACCCAGCCACATTATGTCTTTTGAGGACGTAAAAGAGCGCTCTAAACGGGACCATGTTCCGTTTCCATTAGGCACTTCCACAACGACTTCAATACGACCCACATTATTAAGTTTTATGGGCCTTTCCCTCGTAATTTATCAAATAAAAGCGAGCAGCGTGCCATCCAACTGCAAAACCAGAACTGGATATATAGCGATACGGTGAAAGTATGAAATGAAATGGCATGAACTGCTCTGATTTTTACCGCACCTTTTTTTATACTCGAGAAAGTCCCGCTGAAAATGGAGTGAGTAGGAAAAAAAAGTTAATGGCAGGCCGTAGAAGTAGTCCTAGTCAGAAGGTAAATTGTATCCACCCAACGGCCTTTTATTTGCATTTATTAGCTGAAAAGAGAAAGTTGCCCCACCATAAGTAAACACCTGAAAATATCCGCCCGTAATTCCGTCAGTGTACACAATATGCGTGCACTGGGAATTATTAGGGCCACGCGTGAAATTATTCATGAGGATGCGTAATTGACCTAATAGTTAGCTAAGGAATTTTCGCGAGGTGAAATCAATATAGTAAGCATCCTTAAGTTCTAGGCGCTATTGTGTGTGAACAGGAGTAGGTGGGAACAGAAATGTGGAACAATTTATCATCATTAAACTAAACTCGATAACCCTCATCAGCGTTTATTTTCCTTTCCAATCTTTTATGTTTTTACAGCCCTTGTCGTGACGACTATCTAAAAAAGGTATAAACGCTAATAGGCAGGGTTTTTTTAGGTACATGTGGGCATCGGGGCATGATTTAAGCACTCCCGGAGCGAGTAAACGAGAACTACGCATTACGATTACGAGCGTTTTATTTTATTTTAGGTACTTATATATAGGAAAAGCTATACGCTTATAGGTCTCTCAGGAAAAAACCGAAATGGGACAAATTAATTAAGAGAGCGGGTCATGTTATGATTGCTTCCATGAATTTCTCAACAAATACCTTTGAGCAATAAGGCCTTATTATTGGTTATTATTATGCGCTGAGGAAATACAATTTTTTTCCTTATTAAATGCTAATCACTCATCCATGCTTATACCCTTTCAGACTGCGGTGCGGTAGCTCTTGGTGAGTAGCTGACAAAATTAAGTAGGCAGGCTGGAGGCTTTCGCGAGCAACTTTTCAGACTAAAGTTTCGTAATACACCTTCAACCTTTTTTTGATGGAATGGGAGAGCTGAGCTCCCAATTTAGCTAATCTCCCTTGTCTGGTTTTTCCCCTATCCGTGTGGGATTTGCTTGCGAATTTACCCTTTCGGTTCACGTCCATCAGCAAAAAGAGAGAAAAAAAATCTTGCGGGGAAATGCTCCTTTTTTTCCTCCGCAGCGACATTACACGTGAATTGAATTTTATGACGGAGGGATCTTTTGCAAGCGTGTATGAGTCGGATTTACGAGAAAATATGTAATCATAATCATAATCATGTCGTTTCCCTTTTATGTCGGGCTCGGTTGTCCTTGAAAGAATCAAGTGGAGAGCCAAGGTTGTCCACAGCCCCTAAAAACCGCAGAGGGTACAACCGATGAAAAAATTATAATACTAGGCTTGATTATGATTACACTCAAATATCAATATGTAGGCATAAATAGTTAAATATTAAGCAGTAGCATGGGAATAGCTACTCCATCATTTAGAATAGATGAAGGTATCATTAAACTCTGAATAAGTACATCTGTAAAAATGATAATTATCAACCTGCTCATTAGTGGTGGCGTGTTGTAGTGTTTAGCCTAATTACTAGTTATTGGCTTTTGGGTAATTAATGGGTAAACATGCGGAGTACTATATAGCGCGCAAATTTTCTGCTAAAAATAACCTTAATCGGGAGAAACTCTTTTTTAAATAATAAATAATATTTTTCAATATTTTTCAATATTTTTCGTACTCTCAGTGCTTTAAATTTTTTACTATTTTTCTTCTTCTCAATGTTGTAGACTATAATGTGGTGGTAATTGACAATGACGCAATGTTGGTATTTGGTGTTAACAGCACCACTTTGATTTGTGATGTCTGGGAATGTACACTTTTCGTGACTTTTTATATACCGCTCATTACTGAAATTTTGCTGTTAATATGTGNATGTACACTTTTCGTGACTTTTTATATACCGCTCATTACTGAAATTTTGCTGTTAATATGTGCCGGCGCGGACGGATAAAAAAAATAATATTTTTGCCTTGAACTTTAATTCTGTAAGCGAATCTTTAAGCGTATGTGGCCATTTAACTGTGAGAATTTAACTTTTTTGAAGGTGTGTTGTCGTCTCCTAATAAATCTTGTGACTGACTTTCGATTATCTATTTTTTGTGTGTCTCTGTTCCAGCAGACCTGTTCCTTGTCATCACAACCCCGATGCAACAACATCGTCCGCGATCTGTTTTGATGCGGGTGATGAGGCAACCGCCGGGAACGACTTGTCCCAGATTGAGCAAGCTGTAGAAGAAGAGCAGACATCGCATCCTGATCCTCCTCCCCATCACCACCAACAGCTGCAAAAAAGGCAAAGCTCGACAACTTCTTGTGTTGCCTCCGCCTCAGTTATAACTGCTTCCGCTGACTCTTCTACTGCTGCTGAACTTACTAAGAATGCGGCTCAGGTCACATCTCCTCCAGGCTCAACTGACCCAACTAGCGTAACAGTTGACTCTGAGAGTAACACAGCGATAGAGGTCGCCACTGTTCCCAGTAGTAGTGGCGAGCCTAACGATAATACTGACACTACAGCCACATCCACACCTCCAACTACAACCCCTGTCCCCACAATTATCACACCGAAAACAGATCGAAAGGGTAGTATAGCAGGTGCTGCCAGTGACTCACTTACAGTACCGGAGAATCGCAGGTTTACACAAAAAATTGTTTCATACTTTCTCTATGTTCCATTCTATTCTATGAGTAAAAGTAATTACCAGTTTGACCCTTATTGTGTAAATGATTATGTGGAATCCCTCAAGTATCTAAAAAAAAATTATTTCAAAACCTGCTTCAACCCCGCATTTTATTTTTTTAGTCCCTCCCTCAAGTAAAATTCGTACCTGACTGAGAGAAATATATTTTTAAAATGCATTCACTTTTTTTAGTTTTTTATTTTCCCGGTAATTTTTTTAAATCTTGACTTCGATTTTTTAGCGTTTTTTAAAAACACTCCTGCCCACTAAATAAGCAGAAGAGTTAAGAGAATGAGTAAAAAGCTAGAAAAAAGTCTTGAGATTTTTTTACCCACACTAGCAACCCTTTTTTTAACATTTTAGCCCAAAAGTCCCTACACATTTTATTCTAGCAGTTTGCAGAAAAACTTGTACACTTAACACTGGTGACATGTTGAGCACATTTTGATCGAGGCCGTTTTTCAAAACTGCCGCCTCCGACAATATTTTTTCCATTTTCTCTGAATTTTTCACTTTTTGTAATTACTACGCTTATACTAAATTATGCAATGAGTCAAAATGTTTTGTCCACGTCCACGCTTTATTCGTCTGCTTGTATTTAAATGTTCTAGCGTGTTCTGTGTGCTTCAATAGCTTTACTAATAAAACTGACTTGCAAAACATGACCTTTGCTTTTTGACATGAGCACTTTTAGCCTTTTCACTTTATGCTTGCTATTCTCGTCTTTGTAGACGAGTTGATGAGTGGCGCGCTTTTTGAACTTTTAAAAGTTTCAACTGCTGACAGCTTCCAGTATGGAATGGTTTGCATTTGACAAGGTTTTCCTAAAAATGGCATTTGATTATGATTTGGACCAGAAGTTGGCTTTGGCCAGAAGTGTAAAAATAGAGCTAGGGCGGGAGTTTTATTTTAGATCAATCAGAATCACATTGGGAAAGAGAAAGGAGGGCTGACGGAATATAAAAAGGAAACAGTAGAACTTATAGCTTCCGTTTTGCCAATTTTTGGCAAACGGCGAAAATGCTGACTTGCGTTTTTTTTGTTTTTGATATTACACTTCATTAGCTTTATAAGTATAGTGGAGAGTTTTTTGCGAGTGGAACTATACAAGAAATCCATACACACTCTTACACTAATTAAATACGACTTTTGTGAAAGGAGCCAAGAAGATTAACGTTTTCACTTTTTTTTATAAAAAATGCCTCTTTTGTCTGGCACAATTGGCTGAGTGTCAAGTTGCAATTCTCTCCAGAAGAAGCGGCTACCAGTTACCACATTTCTGCTTGATGCCTTAATACGAAATGAAATATCACGTAAGTCTGCTTTATCTTATCATCCGCCCCTTTGACCACAAAACTAATGCTAAAACATTACAACAGCCATTAACAAAATTAGAATAACTGGAAAAAATATCCCGGCGGAAAAAGGGAAGTTATGGCAGGCAGAAAAAAATGGAAAGCTTGCCATATTGTTGGTGACTCTCCCATTTTTGCTGGAGAAGGAAAACAAGAGCCTTTCCAAAACTGCGTTATAATTCATGCCGCCACATATTTTGTCTTTTTACGTCCTTCCAACATTTCCTGGAGGAATGCGCAGCCAAAATAGTTTGACACGATTTGTTTAAGGGATAACACAGGATTAAAATGTTGGTGGAAGTTGCTGACGTTTTGGGAAGGAAGTGGGAACAGCAAAACAAGCCACACTTTTGAACCTGAAAGTCGTTTTTTATGTTTCCCTTTCCCCTATTCTCCAAACGCAATCTTCCAAACAGGCACAGAAGGGAAAGCAAGAGCAAAGTTGGAATGAAAATCTTGTAAGTCGTTGTGAGACTGTCTTAAATTCATATGAAGAAACTGGAAAGCTACTCCCTCCCTTTTCCTCCTCCAAAAGAAAGTCCTCGAAAAGGGATACTTGAAAAAGAGAAAGCCCTGCTTCCAAAACATATTGTCAAATGAATATTATACTTGGCGCTCTCCAAACTCGACCCTATTTTGGAGAGAAAGGGGAGTGTAGCTCGATACAGGGAGGAATACTTCATGCAAAATTAATAAAAATGAGTTTTTGCAGCTCTCCCTCTGAGAGTACACATGCAAAATACGTGTATTTCAGCTGCAATTTTTTTGGCAGCTTTTCCCTTGCAAACTGCTAAATCATCAATCTCATGAAGTTTTCAGGTTCATTGATACTCCTTTTTTTATTTGTATTTATTGGACCCGAGTGAGACTCAAATGCATAATTTAAGAGGAAATTCCTGAAAATATGTCCAGTGATTGTGTGATATAATACAATGTGCAGTGGTGGCGGTAAAGTGGAGATCTATGGAGCGCTCTCTGCCCTGGCACCACTGCAAAGTACTTTCTACTGGCACCATCATCATCACATCTTTTTCGCTGGTATATTTGATTGCATGGACACAGTTCCAAAAACTATGGGAAAGCGTGTAGGTGTGTAGGAATGTTCCAGATCATGGAATAAGTTGGCGATAATTGCGTGTTGTCAAGTTCTATCCGCCAAACACACGAAGAGAAAATGGTGTATTGGTGGTGGGAGCAGCAAGCAGCTCTCTAGCAGTTAGCAGCCTTTCATTTCAAGTGCAGATATTTTTATGCTCGGCTGCTTTCATTTCCCTGAATGAAATGAACCTGTGCTATATAGAAATGGCGGTCCGGACTTGAGCGTAAACACGGGATGAGGGATGAGCATATTTGGAGAGGTGTAATATGATGCCTCTCCGCTGCTGCCACGACTCCTCCTGGCTTTCCCAAAACCTTGTTTATCGCCTCAACAAACCGAAGTCTGTTTTAATGTTCTCTCCACTCTCATAAAGTCGTTTGGAGCCGCAGTTCAAGTCACATTCACCACCACTACTATTACCCCGCCAAGAGCATATCACTTCATCACATGAATTTGGTGTGATCTCCCATACTACTTTTAATAGATTTAACGTGCGGGCCATATTCCCCGTTGCGAGCCAGAAAATTCATTTCGGACCGAGTCTTGCTAAACTGCAGATCAAGTTATTAAAAAATTCCTCGACTCAAACTGCGATCTACTGTGTACGGGAATTTGACATAATTCCAGTTTTCCCACGAGGCAGTTATTTTTGCCGGAGCCATATCGCCATTTCACCTTATTCTCCGGAAATGTACGTTTTCCTAGAAAAAAAATGCCAGAGACGGTCCTCAGTATCGTACTGTGACTATGAGTTTGAGGGACACGGAAAAGTATGCATGAATTGAGATCTTTTCATCACGTTTTTTTCTGTCCTGTACTTTGCACGCCAGCCTATTCACTCAACTCAGAAAAAGACTTCAAAAACATGGACACACGAGTGGTATTTCCATTAAGGAACGTCATCGCATTAGCGAAGCTATCCGGAGCGCCAGAGAAAAAAAATAATATATTTAATGGATGCATTGTTGTTTGGTGTTGATAGCATCGTTTTTTAAATAAAACGGAGAGAGTAAAGCCAACTTGGCTGTTTTTTTCTTAGTGGAGACTGGAGATGGCGAATTTCCCTGGAGGGAGATAAAAGTGAATTGTTACGGAATAATGGACGACTTCTTACGTTTAAAAGTAGTCTTCTCTCATCAGTGGCTCTGGGAAAGATGAGTTTTCCTGATCGGATTAGATCCCATCTTTTAAGTAAGTGCGCTGGACGGAGTAATGGATTAAGAAAACTTTTAGCGTTTAAAAGATTTAGATTGAAAGTTTTGATAGAGCAGCCATACTCACTTTTTTCCATGCTTTCCACACGAAAACAATACCCAAAAATGATGGCAGGAGATTGCAATATGTAGAAAAGGATATTACACCGGCCCACGCTTTCATTCTCTGTGATTGAAATGTCTGATAGTTCTAGCTACTGCTGGATGCTCTGCTTTAATAACTAAAGCGGGCTATGATGCAAAGAGGAAGTGTGTGTTTTTTGTAAGGTATAAAGTATATTTTTTGAACTTTTACTTAAGCTACCTAAATGCTCCATTAAAAAACGGAGTGCTGTTTTGATAGGTTTGATGCTAGACACGTGTCTTAAAAGTTGATTGAAAAATAGAGAATTTAGTATTTCTTCTATTTCCGCTTCCATCTTTGATGATATCGAACTTGATTGAAGTGTGAGAGGAGCTCCAGTAAAATAAAATATTTGTAGCGTGCTGCGGAGCAGTCTGCAGAGTAGGTAGTAGGTGCATGTATGTGATAGGCTTATCGATAAAAGAATACAAAAATGGAAGCTTTACCACACGTAAACTCCTGCACGATCATCACTTGGATTAAGAGAGAAGAACATGTGTAGAACGTCGTCATTCTCTAGTCCTAGTTCTGATCACCGACATTTTCGATGAGTTTTTAGGAGCGGTGTGCATCTACGGAGAGGATAGTAAGAATGGGTGCGGAGAAGAGTAAGTCAAAGAAAGAGAGAGGACCAATTTTAGACGAAAAATAAGATGCAAAAGGCTGTAAAAAGTGTTGTTTTCAAGGAATAGGATACGAGGCAGCAACTGAAAATGGTAATAAAAGTGATACATATACTGGAGTAACGATCCGTTAACCGTGTTGTAGTTTACTGACTTGTCTGTTGGGAGATGTATTTTTGTGGGTTTCGATGACGGTACGATGATGCTCTGCTTGATGGGCTGGTGGCTGGTGTTTCCTTCTCATCGCGGCTTATCTCTTTATAGAAACGGACGCAGGTGAAGTTTGTTTTTTGGCTGGGAGTCGGGAATGATGATTCGTTACGAGACAGTTTAAAATTTATGTGTGGTGCTCATTGATACTTTGAAAAGAGGCTGAATGCTCGTAAAAGTGTAAAAATAAAACAAAAGCGGTCCATTCATCACTGCCAAGCCAGGGGGAACTTGAAATAAAAACCATTTGGTCAGAGCCATAAAACTTTTTTTAAACTGGCGAATTGGCGATTTACATCACTGTACGCTTATCCAGCCTGGTCATTCAACAAAAAAGTAAAAATTGCTTTACTTCCAGCACCAGGACAAATGCAGAAAATTTACGGAATATTTAATGAAATATTCACAATCAGCTATTGAATTATGATATTTAATTAACTTTTTCTTCAGAGGAAGGAAAAGCTCCAAACTGGATATTCCTAAGCTTTTCAGTTCTTTATGAGGCTTCAGCTTCCTTCCCTCCATTCTCTTCTCTCCAGAAGTAGATATTATGCATGGCTGTGTACTTAATCCTTTGAGACTCGCGGAGAATCTGTCACGTCAGCGAGCAGATTTTTCTCACGTACTCCGAGTAAAAGATATTCTTCTACAATTTTAGCTCCTTTTTAAAGCCAAATCAAAATTGCACTTTTGAACGCCCCTCTAAGAATGAATAATCTAATATATCCATCTCAACTTTGACCTTTTAATTTTTCTAGCCTCTAAAAAATATTCTAAGTTTAAAATTATATGAACTCCAGCAACTTCCGCGGATGTGATGTCTGATACGTACCGAATTTTTATGAGCTGAGATAAGGTTTTCCTTCGTAATTTATTTTGACACAATTTCTCCGAATATAATTTATGTAGGCGTAATAATAATTTTTGTGCCATTGGCAGTAATGCATTCAACTCAACTAGAACTCTTAATAACCTTGTAGCGTATGCAGTGTGCAACGAAACCCGAGACCCAAATACAATGTTTTTCTACTTCAATCCCATGACTTACGAGAAACTTGTGGCGCTGGTGGAAAAGGGGAGCTTATTTTTTAAAAAAAAAACCTGCTTTCTGCATCTTTCTCTCCGGATGTAGTAAAGTAGTGCCTCGGAGACACATTACAAAGCGATAAACGTTTTGCAGCATTGAGAACTGGAAAGAGTTGTGTTTCGTATTGCTCCTACTTTTCAGCTCTTGAGTAAGCTGAGGATTATACAGATTTTGTAGCGTGTATTTCTCTTTCTGTGTGCACTGAGTGGTGCATATTACGTAAGCAATTTCGCAAAAAAATCTGCTTGCAACTACAGCCCATCAAGCTTTCCACTTGAGGAAAGTAATGTCACCGTTATTATTATACGGTGTAGTGAGTTGGAATCGCGAAAAACGTAAAACTCTAAATTCTGAATGGTTTCATGCATCCCTCAAATATCAATCTTGAGGTGGCTTACTGCTCCTTAGAAAAGGAGGCCGAAATGAGAAAGAAAAATATCGTTTTCCAGAAATCCAGGTGAATCCGCAAGTTCGTGCGTGAGCACTGGAATATGCTTTAAGATTAGTAAGGATTCCTGTAAGGCTTTCCCAGCTCAAGGATTTTTCCCCATTTTCAAGTAGCTAATTCAGCATAATCCTCCTTGTCTCTTTTTTCCCCTCTCCGCTCTGTCATAGTTCCGCTGTCTATCATTTCCGTATCAAATTCGGGAGGTGCGGCTCTACCTAAAACGGGAGTAATCCTCTTTGAAAAAAAAAGTTTCCCCTTCCAGAGAATATAAAAAAACAGCAACGCTCGTAAAGATAAATTCTTTTTTTTTCTACTGGAATAGGTCTCCACACTGACGAAAGTCTTTTTTATCTCCAGTTTTTTTTTGTTTTGATGCCAGGAAAATTAATGCTCTGTGTATAGAAGGGTAGTGTGCAACTGAACGAAATGGGGGGATTATGCATCCTGCTAATCTTGCGTAGCTGTGTGCCATACGCTGGCGCACAAACTCTCCGGATTATTTATAGTTTTAGTGTTGTTTATTCTCTCTCCGTCAATTTTGCCCAATGGAGCAGCCAATACTACATAGTAGCACGGAGTGCAGTTTATTTTGAGATAAGATATAAAAAAATATTGCGAGCAAAAATAGCTCCAAGTAGGCTAATGCAATGGGAGAAAATAATGTCCCAGAAGGTGAGCTGTGTGAGCTCAAGTTTTAACATCCTTTTCTTGGAGAATATGGATACGAATTTTTTTTAGCGGAAAATGTTATTAATGCGTGCCAAGAAGCAGCAACTTGTTGTGGATGTGGAATCTTGAAGGGAAACCTGGAGAAGGTTGGAGCAGGAGAGATTAGAAAATTAGCCAATCCCGGTGTTTACATGGCTAATTCTCCGGAGGCGTAAACTTAACGCTATCCGGAGACTCTGGTGTGTGCTGTTGAGATTGCGAGTTTCATTTGTAGTGGAAAGTAAATAGGAAGAGAAGAGAAAATATTTTGTTTTGACGTGGGAAACTAAAAAAAATGCGCATCGTACAAAAACACTGAAAGCGCTCTTCTTTCTACAACTCCTCACTCGTAATATTCACGGAAGCGCCTTCAGCGGATTATGCTATTTTTGTAACTCGTAAACTGGACTAGAAATGGTTTTTTTGACTGGGGGAAATTCCCTTCAACTAAAAAAGAAACGCAATAAATATCACTTAAAGCTATATGTGCGTATTTTAATTGCAACATTGGTTCGGGAAAGACTAAATTTGTAAAATATGGGCTCTTTTAAGGAGCACTTTAACGAGAAAATTTATTCCATTCGGGAATTTTATGTTTATTGCAATAGCAGCGCATAACATCTTTTTTTTCTATAGCTCTTCCTCCCAGGAAAATTCTCTTCCCAGGACATCTCTGTGCGTAAGAGATTTATATAAGACTTCTGGCTGCTTATTCTGCAAAACTTTGTGTTGACTAAATTTTGTATCTACCCAGGCATGGACTGAATTAATTTAGCTCGTTAAAATCTGAAAAAAGCTTTGTCTAATACTCTGAATCCGTCCTTTATTGTTATTGCTCGCTGAAGCTTATTTATCGCGCCTTTTGTTTTTTCAACTACGGATGAGCGCTGCTGCTGTCACTGCTAATAAACTTGACTGCTTTTCCGCTTTTCTAAAAAAAACTACATAAACTGAAGTAGTTTTTATTTATAAGTCTACACTAGTCACTGTATGTACTCTATATAAAATGTAACGATTTACTCTGTACATAACTGCAAAAAAAAAGTAAACAGAAAATATATTTATTTACCCAGACACAGTCGGTTTGGTAGTATTAATAATGTAAGTATAAGCTTTCACCAGCGCACTTTAATGTATGCCTCCAATTAAAAAAAATAGCTGTAAAAAATAATTAGGCAAATCTGTATAGGTAATTAAATGTATATAAACTGTGTAAGTTTTACTAACAAAATAAGATAACCGGAGAAAGCTATGCGTAAAATAAAAGTGGTAGTGATATAGTGTTCCACCAGCCTGTTCGGAAATTTTACTAGAGCTCCCTCCTTTTCACCCGCTGACTATTGTTTGGATCGTGACCACTGACAAAATAAGGGACCCGATCTAGCATAGAATTTGTACTGAATTAATAGCTCATATAAAAAAAGTTTAAGCATGAACCCTTCACACCAGGTGTAAACTGAAGCATGTTTAGTAGGTATGCACGCAAAAAAACAGAAAAAAATTTATAAGAATAGAGCCGAGTACTATAGACTAAGCTATAGGCTGTAAAAAGATAATACGCCAAAAAAAACCGCGGAATGGAATAGAAGTTCCGTGGGATAATACATAAATACGTGGATTGTAAGCACTTTTTAGTAGAGGAATGTGTGCGAATGCGAGTAAAAACTCCCTGCGGTGAGTAATAAAGATGCATAGTTTTGTAAAAACCTCAAGTCGAGTACAAATGAGGCTGCAGCATGCGAGAAGCGATATCTTTTTGCACACTTGCGCCAACCTGATACCCTGTAATAGAGCGAAATATTGGAAAGAAAACTGCTATTTGTGTTCTAAGTTTAATGATATTTATGACTATGCGGTATACACTTCCGATTATCTGTGTTAATGTAATGCACCCTGTGTGATATGATACTGGTATGGTGGTAGACGTTGCGGTAGAAAGAGAGAAATATATTTTTTATGGGAAACCCTGTGACGAAAAAAATAATAATGTGGGGTGCTCTTCTGGAATTGCTAATTTTGACAGACGGGAGGAGTCCTCGGACAATGAGTTATCTGAGGTGGACGAGGAAGTCATTCCAGAGGAGGTGCGGAAGTGGCTTGCATCCACATTCACAAAAACTGTTCAGCCCAAACCTCGTCTCGAGCCGAGACCAAGGTAAGAAAAAATGTATAAGTATTTTAAATTATTATTAGAAAAAATCTTAATTTTGGTGTGGACAGTGAAATGTTCTTGTATTTCCCTGTTTTTTGCCACAGGACGCGTATTAGATTAGAAGAAATAATAAAATTAAAATGCGAATGATTTTGAGAAATGTGTTACTCGCTGAATCAGAAGATAAGCCAGCTCATTATGGCTCATTTAAACTAGGCTACTGTTCACAAAAAACCTTTAGAAATAATTTGTAGGTGGTTTTAGTAAGGCTAGCATTGAGCGAGTTCCAGCCATTCCAGGATTCAGCCCAAACCTCGTCTCGAGCCGAGACCAAGGTAAGAAAAAATGTATAGGTATTTTAAATTATCATTAGAAAAAATCTTAATTTTGGTGTGGACAGTGAAATGTTCTTGTATTTCCCTGTTTTTTGCCACAGGACGCGTATTAGATTAGGAGAAATAATAAAATTAAAATGCGAATGATTTTAAGTAACGTGTTACTCGCTGGATTAGAAGATAAGCCAGCTCATTATGGCTCATTTCAACTACTAGGCTACTGTTCAGAAAAAAACCTTTAGAAATAATTTGTAGGTGGTTTTAGTAAGGCTAGCATTGAGCGAGTTCCAGCCATTCCAGGAAATAATTATTAACCTATTTCCCCTCAGGTTCCGTTCCGTGGCCAATGCAATTCGAGTTGGACTTTTCGTGGATCGCTTCTACCGACAGTTGTCAGCTACCACTCTCGAAATCCCCGCTGATATCCAGCAATATCTTAAGGTACCTCCTCACTGCCAATTTTAATAGATTAGTGCACCTCCACACACCACTGCACTGCAATAGATCTTCGTCCCCATCTACATTTTGTAATTAGTATAAAAAAGCATATTCATCGCGTCTCACACATCAATTCTCCTTACTCAGATATTTACACATTTTAGCTGCTAGCAGACCAGACATCGCCAACAAATTTTCATCTCATTCTCCATCATCCATTCACCTTCCCCTATTTCGGCTCTTGCATATTCATACAATTCCGCCCCACTGCTTTTTAATAAATCGGTTAGTTTTGCAATTTGCTCTTATTCACCATCACCAACCCTCCCTCCCGTCTGAAAAAGTATCATTTTGTATCTTTCGAAAAAAATTTTTTGTTCCAACATCCACAGGCAAAATGCTAGTGAATAGCGTATCTTGTCATGTCCTAAGTATTTTTTTACATTCCATTCTCCCTTCAGCTATACAGTCCTGAATGGAAAAGCCTTTTTTATAAAAGAAAGCGATTATAAAATATTCAACGGGAAAAATAATAGTCTGAAAACTTTTTTCCTCGCAGCCCCTCTACTTTCCGCATGTTGCAACATTTTAAATAGCTCTGCAAACCGGGGCACCTCCACCTCCACCTCCACCCGGTTCATTACCAGGCTAAAAATTACAGCATATAACAAAAGTAAATATTTTCTCTGTCTATATACCAAAAAGTTGACCTCCTGAAAACTCAGTACACCTGTATAGGCACTCATAGCAAATTATTTTTTTTTCTTCTGTGTGACTGCGAGAATTGACTTAGCGCACTGATGCATGAGTGATAGGGGCGTATTCATATCCCTTTTTACACAAGAGCCATTCAGCTTCGCTGTCATCCCTGATTCATTCATTTATTCACGCCAGAGTTGAATGAGGGCTTTGAGCTCTCCAGAGAGGGACAGCAGTACCCTTTTTTCCTCACAGCGGAAACTGATTGTGACTGTTAAAGGCACGGTGGCACGATCAAAGTGCGATCTACATGAAAGTACATGTGTTTACATTGTGCTGCCATCTGAGTTCATATTTAAAACATGGCTTCACACAAAAAATATATATAATCTGGTTGTCTCTCCCCCATTTTCTACTTACTCACGCGGAACACATGCTTTCACGGAGAGCAGAGCAGAACTGATTCATCTCTAATGCGAAAACACATCAGCTCATAAAATGTACCATTCCTTTTTTTAGTACTCCCAAAAAATATTGCTCATCATCATCTTCATTCCCTCCCAAAAGTCCCAATTCAGTTTCCGAGAGTAAACAGCGGCTGCGGTTTTTTGCACATATGTGTTGTGCTTTTACCCACTCTACTTATTTGCCAATTTAGTCAATCTAATTTAATGAAAGAGTGAAAGTTTTTGGGTCGCGGAAAAAGGTTGGAAGTTTATCGGAGGGAGAATAAGTTGAAATTGGAAATTCTTGCAAAATTGTGAGCCTCCCCTGCCAGCATGTAATTATATTGGTAAACATGCTTTCTTCTCTTTCTCTTCTGACAGAATTGAATAGGTATTCAGTACGGTTTACTTATCAGAAGGGCTCCACCAGTGAAAAGTGATGTGTGTGCCCGGTTTTTACTCATAATGAAAGTTTTCCGTTGGAATTTCATGGTGCTCTCTCCAATCCCAGTAATTTGCGTTTTTTATGTTCATGCTTTATTGACCACAGGGCAGAAAGGACATTAGCTTAGATTGAAAGATATTTATTTTTTACCTTTTGTGTAGCTGAAAGAGAGCATGAGAAACTGTGGCCAATAGTTGTACGGCATTCCTACAGGATCAGGATTGGGATCAGCTAAAAAAAGGACTGGATACAAAAAGAAATTGTCTGGCATGACAGAGGGAAAATGATAAAATGATGCTTTTTTACACACATTGAGCGCTAACGCACACGATAAAGATGTAATATACCGTCAGGATTGAAAGTAAACATTTCAGGCTTAGATAGTAAATTGATTAGGCATGTGCTTCCCTCCCGATGGTGAAGCTGCTTGGCGCTCTCTGTTTGTGGAAACCCACATTTGTATTCGGGGGAGATCACCGCAAGATTTTCATTTTTTTACTTTTTTCTCACATTTAATCCAACAGTGTAAAAAAAATGAAATATGCTGTGTCGAAGCAGCACATGCGGCTCCATATTCCAAAAATGAAGGTGATATAAAATACAAACTGCAATGAAAAACTCTACTTAAGTAACATCAGGGAACCCTCAACACTCTTCCTATTTTGGCTGGTATTCTTTGTGATTTTGTTAGTGGAAGACCTTCTTGCGGGAAAAGGGCAAGATAAGGTCTGGTAAACAATAATAGATTTTTTCATATCTTTCCATTCTTATAGCGAAAGACAATAAGTAGTAGTATAGTGAAAAAAGTCTATATCCTTTTTTTATTTTGATGAAATTAATGTTTTGTACGGAGGAGTACACGTATAATAGATTATGCTGAAAGTTTTTTGTACTCTGCTAGTTTGCATTATATCCCTGTGGGCTGTTTTATTGAAAGGTTGTGTAAAGATAAAAGAGAGCTATTTACTACAGAAAACGGAATGTTGGTATCTGGGAGGAAAAAGGAAGGAACCCTGTGGGCTGTTTTATTGAAAGGTTGTGTAAAGATAAAAGAGAGCTATTTACTACAGAAAACGGAATGTTGGTATCTGGGAGGAAAGAGGAAGGATACCACGCACTGGTGCTTGTTAATACATTTTTTTTAAAAAAAAGTCTTATCAGTGGAAGGGGCGTTCAGGAGCGTAATTTTTGGACACGGTGGAATCTGCTATCTCCAATTCCTCTTTTTAGTAAAGATTTTTATTTTGTATGTGCGAAGTAATAACATTTTCTCTTTTACTCCATCTCCCCACCGGCATGTAATCAGAATCAGGAAAAATAGGGAAGTCCATTTTTGCATCATTGCACGATAATGATCAGCTTTATTTGCGAGCGAGCGTACTTGTACTCGTGTCTTGCAGAGGGATTCTTTTAGTTGTAAAAAAGGAGAGAAAAAAGATTTTGCCATTTCAATAGAATAATAATAAAAAAATGCATGAAGGACTTCAAAAAATGAACTGCCATTTGAATGCAGCAGCACAGATAATCACATGAATAGGCTGTGAATGAAGAGTGTACAGAAGTTGGAAGAAAGTTGGGAGAAGAGCTATCTGCACCAGCAAAAAAAACTTTTTTGTTTGAGGAGTATGAAAAGAGCCTTTTTTGTAATTCGGGGCTCACTACTAGACTCCAGTCATTTGTAAGGGAGCTCTTATGTTCTTCCTAAACAAAATGTATG
>JAHZND010001307.1:0-44538 GCA_027744115.1 Acrocyrtus sp. NNG-2020
TTGTCATATTTAATTATTAGCCACAAGATCCAGTTTCATTAGGGCAGGAGGTAGTTGAGGCATCGAAGGAAACGTTAAATGTGCGCTATTCTCTACTCCCGTACATCTACACTTTGTTTTTCCATTCTCATCTAGTAGGTCATCCAGTAGCTAGAGGACTATTTTACGAGTAAGTATTTCATAAATATCACAAAAGCTTGTTTAATTCAAGTATGTAAGTTTTATTTATCCTACGTATTTAATATTTCACAGGTTTCCTGATGATTCAAACACATTTTTTCTTGACCAACACTTTATGCTGGGACCTGCAGTCATGATTGTTCCCATTTTAGAAGAAAACTACAACAAAACTACCATTGACGCGTACCTGCCTAAAGGCTGGTGGTACCAGCACTATTATCCTGACATTCTAGAGTCTTTTGGTGAAAAGAAGAGTTTAGAGTTTCCTGAAAACTCAATTCCCATTTTGTATCGTGGCGGAACAGTAATTGTAAAGCAGGATCCTGGTTTAAATACCAAGCAAAGGTAAATACCTCAAATTGAAAAGCTGTGTTTGCTATATGAAACGTGACATAACAACTGGTTTTATTTTTTGTAGCCGACTCAATAAGTTCCATATTCAAGTATTCCTTTCGCAATCGGAAAATGCTACGGGAGACTTTTACTGGGACGATGGAGTGTCAAACTGTAAGAATATTTGAATAATACCCATGCATAGTGACTCACTCATATTGTTAATGCAGAGAAACTAATTTTTAATGTTTAAAATCTCTATTTGCAGTGCCTGACGTCCTCGTGCAGTATAATCATTACACATTCAAAGCGGAACACAACGTCCTGACAATGACACAGGAATTCAGTGGATATGACACCACGAACATGACCTTGGGAAGCATTGAAGTGCGAGGAGTGATGTTTACCGTTTCGACAGTTACTCTTAACAATGTGCGGTATCAGTTTGAATACCACTCCAAGCAAAAGGTACAAAGTATATATCATTTTTCACATAACAGTAAATGTTTGCTTACTTTTTGTTTTCGTGTTTTAAATTTGTAAGTGTAATCCACAATTTTTTTTCAATTCTAGACTTTGAAACTGGATGATCTGTCCTTCACTGGACCTACATGGACTGACGGTATGACTTTAGAGTGGAGCTAGGAAACGTTTACTTTCGACTTAAAGTTTACTATAAATTAGAATCAAAGAATTATTTTTAGCTCGAGGTTTGGTTGTATTTGCCAATACATAATACTTTCTCAGATACCTATTTGTAATCCAGAATCTGATATGCCTATAAGCATACCTACCTAAATACCTATAGGTATGTATTTATTATAGCAAACGCTTTGTGTTTTAATATATTTATTGTTTATTTTTGTCTTGTTAAATAAATTTGCTCACGAGTGCGGCACGCAATGTTTATCGAGATACATAAATGTATTTATTATTAAACATTTTTATATAACAATCATGGATTTTACGGACCATGCCATGTGATCGCTGCAGTGTACATATTTATAGCATCATATTTCTTTTGTACAATGATTACATTTACACTATTTTGAATAGGAGTCCATAGCACACACATAAAAACAGCTCATTGTTTAAAATAAACTACAAATAATGCCGAAGAAGATACAGATATATTGATACATAAGTACATATTAGAAACTAGTATAGGTACCTATATAGTTTTGGCATTGCATGGAAAAATTCATTGTTGTGTCCGATTGCATAAAAACTCAAACCGGAATTCCAAAGTAGAAATATTAGGTAATTTGTGACTGGGGTAGGACTCATTTATACTACTGACTTTGACTTTTAAGAAACTCAGACTTCCACAGCACCAGTACCAGTAAAACATACTGTTTTTAAAACATCAGGGAAGCTTTCTCTAGCCTGTACACAGCTCTCATGAATGAAAGACCCTTCATCTGACATAATATCGATAGGAGAACTAGCACCAATCACGTTATTATGCAAGCGAACTGAGGAAATTGTCAAGTTGCTTGTTTAGATTGTCGGCTCCTTTGTGTGAAATTAGAAGAGGTGTTGTTTCACTTATAAATGTTGCTCCTGTTGAAGGAAACATCTTTCCCTCATCTTCTAAGGAGGAAGAAGATGGTGAAGAAGTCAACGCGGCATTTTCACTTATTCCAGAATCTGACACGTCAGTAGTGGTTTTCCTTGTTCTTCCGTCAGAGCACTCTGACTGACTTTCATCATCATTGATTGAGCAGTAAAATATTATCACGAAAATTCCCTGCAAATTTAATTGGATTGATATGTAGAGTAGAAGGGCAGTTTTGTAGATATATAATAATAAAATTAACAATTTACATTCAATAAGTAACAAAAGTAAAAACATTACTCACCAAAAGTAAGCAAAGACTAGCCATTACTGTGGAACAAATGGGAAATCCAAAATGGTCCAGTAGGAAACCGCCAAGACTGGGCCCAATAACCTCTCTGGGGTATAAAAATATTCCTTGAGTTACTCTTCTCTTTCAGAATACGTATTACAATTACCAGTCTTAACCAGCTTGCGTTTACGGAAAAATTTTCCTCACCCAAGTGAATATGACCCCGACCATAATCCTGCAATTAAACCATAAGTACTGGCGTCATCCGGATACCCAGCGTCCCTGTGACAAAATTGCAATAATTTTATTTTATAATGCTTAAAATGTGCACGCAAATTAAAACAGAATTCGACTTACAGAGCAGTGTCCAACAAAGCTTCGAATGTTGGCAATAGTGCTAATCCTATTGAAGCTCCCAAAATAAATAATGCGACGATATTTAGTGGGATAGTGCTGAGGAGAGGAAAATGAATACCAATTAGTAAAGAGTCATCATAGCATAGTAGTTTTTTAAATGCATGACCGTCTTCTTAAAAGTCTAGGTACTTACTTTGTCAATGGAAGGAATGGGGCAGGTCCCAGTAAAATTAAACCTCCTCCAGAAACTAGCAACCCAACTGCCATCATAATCCATGTTCTGTCTATTTTGTCGGCAATCCAACCCCAAAGTGGGCTCGAAACAGCATAGAGTGCAGACAACAATAAGAAGAACATTCCTAGCTGTTTCGCTGATAAATTAAACTGGGAACAAGATGTTTATTTTTATTTTAGAATTAATGAATTAATAAGTTTTCATTATTTGCAGTGGTTAAAAAGTGCAATACCTCTCTTAAATGAGGCTCCAGCGTGGGATCGAGGAAGCCCCAAGCATTCGATACGATCACGATGACAAAGCAAATTACAACAATGGAAGGTAATTTCAACAGTTTCAGCATTCCCCCATGTTTCTGAGCCTGATTCGGATCCCAACCGACTGGTTGGAAACACTGCCATCGTTAAAGGGATTGTTAAGAGCATCATGCCTCCCAGAGTGTAAAATGGTAGTCCATACCCTCCATACTACAATCAAAACAATCGAAATAAAAATACGCTAAAATAAAATATGGAGCTGTGAAAGAAATACAAACCTTGAATTTCAACTTTACTCACATCATATAAGAACCCCCCTAGAGCAGGACCGCAACTCAAACCTAATCCGACAAAAGTTTCCAAGATTCCCTATGAAAGAGTATAAGTTCACGTTAGTAAGTATTCTACATGAGTACCTTCAAATAGTATTTTACAACTCGCTTGCTTACCAGTACAACGCCAACGTTATCAGGAAATATTTCTGCTACAATTGTATAACTAGCGGTGGAGAAAGCAGCAGCGCCACAAGCTTCGCAAATTCTTACGACGAAGCAGTAGACAGTAAACACAGTTTTATCTTCAACGTATCCTAAAATTCTAAGATTCAACAACAGTGAAAAGTTGAATCATCATGGTTAGGCACATTAAATAGCTTTCTTTGTAAAATACCTACCCGAATAGTATATTGCAACAGGCTGCTAAAAAAATTCCTAAAATTAACAAAAATTTTGCTCCAACATGTCCAACCTACACGTCAATAAAGAAATAAACAATTTAAGACCAAAGTTAATAATTTTAGGTTGAGCAGGATTCTCTATTTTTATCGTTTAAATTCACTTACTATGATGCCCATGATTGGTGATGTTACAAAGATGACCAACGCATATATGCTGAACACAAGACCAGAAATTGAAGATGCGAGACCTTTATCATGTGCCTAGATTCATTGACATAGGTATTAGAAATGCAATCTTAGATGACAAATGTTGAAAATTGGTAAGAAATATATGCCTATATAATTAACACATATGTACCTCGCTCGGGAAAAAAGGAGCCAAAATCGACATCGTACAGAAACTAAAAAATTCTACAATTGCTAAAGTTGCTAAAATAATCCATTGCTTTTTGTTCAGTCTTGGTAGCGCTTTCATGTGAAAACTACCATGAGCTTTTCCATTCCCATATCGTTTCACCAACCGATCGCGCATTTTCTCTACATCCACATCTTCATCATCGAGGAGGGCTTGAAAGTCAGATTCAGATTTTGTTCGAAGTAGTGGTCTTCATTGATAGATCCAACGTTATATGAATATTGCATAAAAAGTAAAAAGAGAAAGTTGAATATTTACGCATTTCTCCGCACACTTTCACCAAATAATGATATACTTATAGTAATGAAACCTACCTTCTTCTACTTCTTGCATACTGATAATTAACCATTACAGGTCCATTTGTGATTCCAGACATTGCTTTTTGTTCAGTCTTGGTAGCGCTTTCATGTGAAAACTACCATGAGCTTTTCCATTCCCATATCGTTTCACCAACCGATCGCGCATTTTCTCTACATCCACATCTTCATCATCAAGGAGTGCTTGAAAGTCAGATTCAGATTTTGTTCGAAGTAGTGGTCTTCATTGTTACATCCAAAGTTATATGAATATTGCATAAAAAGCAAAAAGAGAAAGTTGAATATTTACGCATTTCTCCGCACACTTTCACCAGATAATGATATACTCATAGTAATAAAACCTACCTTCTTCTACTTCTTGCATACTGATAATTAACCATTACAGGTCCATTTGTGATTCCAGACTGTTCTCTGATTTGCTGCATATAACAGTCATTGGGGAACGGGAGTTTTATATCGTCGAAAGTAAATATATCCGCCGCTTCCTCTTCATTAGCACTACCACTCCCATTTTCTTTCGGCGATGAAGACTCCGTCGCTCTTTCCTGTGTCGATCCATAGTTGAATTTTCTTCCATTTTCGTTCATTTTTTTGTCTCACTATTTACATGTAAATATAACAAATTCTTTTTAACAGGAAGTTTTCTTTCCTCTACAGTTATCAAATCAAATTTCAAATAGTTTCTACCTTTTTAAAATTCAAACAGTTCCTATATGATAGGTTAGGAGCAATAAAAATATATTTGTTTGCCGTTACTGTATAACTGCTTAAAAACTAGCACAGCGCACTAAATGTTTATATAACTTGAAGAATAGTCTTTTGCTGATTTACATACAAAAGCAAATTGTTCCTATTGTCAGGTTTACTATTATAAATTAAAACTTTTGGGTGATGAGATCTACTAATTACAAAGCTGGAGGGTGCGGTGAAGCCGATGGTAATGCTATGGAGCGTGGAACCTACCATTCCGGATGTTGTAGTCATCAAAGCAAATTTTTTCTTCGAGGGTTATCCCGAATTCATTTACTTCTTTTCTTCAGTCACTCCTGTTTTTCACTTTAGGCGTGCAAAAAGTCAGTAAATATTTGAGCATTTGTAATAACAATAATTGACGGAAAACTTGTATACGCAGCACTTCTCCTCCAATGAAATGAGTAGGTGGTGTCCAATTTCTGTTGGAACACTGCAAAGAAAACTTCTCGTTACATGGGTAATAATAGACATCAAACTCTTTTAGATGCTACATAGATACAGCTACACTGCCTAATTTCGTCATATCAGAGGGGTGATGACCATTCATGATGCAAAATTATGCTTGCGTACGACTATTAAACATCATACGTCAGTTGACTAAAGTGTTTCATGGCTAAAGTGAGTAGGTACGAAGTAATTTTCTCCTATCGACCGCAATAAAACCGATCCGACTTTCCTCCTTACGAGAACATTGGACACCGAGCCTTATCACATCACTCTTATATTAAAACAGAAGTGTGTAATGAGAATGAATGTTGGGTCATACCCTTTTATTATCGTCAATCAGCCTTCGCTACTGTGTAAAATTCTTCTAAATGTGGTTATGTATAAATTATATAACTCAGACTTTCTACCTGCACGTTAAAATTATAAAATTAGTTTACCTTTGATTGCTAAAAGAAGTCATATGATAATAAAAATTTCTGTGGGTGCAGAATTCAGTTTGTTACTGTGCTGAGTGGTAACATTTTTCCAATACTTTGTAGCAGCGTTTGCTTCGCTTGCAACTTGGCTTATTCGTCACTAAACAATACTTTGTCATGTAGATAGATAAGCAATCTAAAGAGTTGGAGCTGGAGTAAGATAATGAAATGAAGTGAGGCAATGTATGAACTCCGTTTTGTCCTTCTATTTCCCAAACACATATGTAGATAGCAAGTTTTTCCTGGACTTATAATTAATTCCTATAAATATCCTTCCTAACTGTGGCACATGAGTGAAAATGTACTTTACAGGTCGTTGGATGAAGGGTAAAAGTAGGCAGTTTTGTATAGAATTACCCCTTTAATTCACAAATAGTGACTGCGTTGTATCAGCCTTAATTAGTTTGTAATTAGGAAAGATAGGCTCTTCGTCAACAACTTTCCGTACGGACTGTCCAATGCAAACTGAGGTAACTGAATCGCCCAAAAGGGAGCAATTAAGCACGTTATTATTTTTTACGACAAACAGTTATAATTAATTTGCATCCCGCATCCGCAATTAGTAATATACCTTATTATGAACCACTTAACTCTTAAAAGTTTTATATTAACGCATGCTGTCCACAACTGCACAGATAAGCCAAATTCATAATCCCTGTCTCGTGTCGCTTATTACAGACAATATAAAAATATCTGCGTAGTTTCAAAGGTACCAGTCATAAAAATGTTTTCATTCATTAATCCTTGATGTGTCTACGCAGCAACTTGAACTGTGTAGTTGCTACCGACGGTAACCGGTAAAGAATCAAAATCATGGGATTTCTTTTTCCACTAGATTGCATATCAACATAAATATGTAACTTTGATTATTAATTGGATCCAGCGTGGATGATGGATAAATGGGTTATAATACGTGTACACCGCTTTCATGTCCCTGGCCCCCACTGCGTGTGTTAGCCGTAAAATTGTTCATAATTTGTGAATTGTGGTAATAAAATGGTTCATCTCGTGACTCACGAGTAAATAATTGATTCGGAGTCTCTATTTTAAGCAACTTGAACTGTGTAGTTGCTACCGACGGTAACCGGTAAAGAATCAAAATCATGGGATTTCTTTTTCCACTAGATTGAATATCAACATAAATATGTAACTTTGATTATTAATTGGATTCAGCGTGGATGATGGATAAATAGGTTATCATACATGTACACCGCTCTCATGTCCCTGGCCCCCACTACGTGTGTTAGCCGTAAAATTGTTCATAATTTGTGAATTGTGGTAATAAAATGGTTCATCTCGTGACTCACGAGTAAATAATTGATTCGGAGTCTCTATTTTTCTTTCTCTGTATGCATTAAACAACTTTTCAATGACAGTTTTGCACTAATTGCCCACCTAAGTAGGTACCTAAACATGTAACAGACAGACTACGCTCAGTGTAACGTTTGTTCTTCTGACTTTTCACATGATACTTTTAGATATAAATAGTACCGTCCTGTGACCTGCGGCATGTGCTTAGATGCAGGATGGCTTCATGATTCACATGACGAAATTCGTACAATATCGATTACATTTTGTGATAAGTCAAATATGCATACGATATTATTACAGATATCAAATCTCTATCCCTGGAGAATAAAATGATGCAGAATACTCGTGTTATCATATAAAACTGGAAGTTTGATAAGTTGATATGCAGCCATGTTACACTGGTAGGTAGGTAGGTACAGCTACGATATGATGAAACATTTTCGTGGAAGTTTAAATGCGTGTGATTAAGTAGTCAAATATTCCAGAAAGCTCATTCATTGCTCCGTATCAATAACTTTTTCTTCGATTTACTGTAATTTTCCCTCACTCGTGTCAAACTTTGACTTCAGAAAGTCAAGTAAGATAATCCAAAGATCCACTAGGTACAGAATGAAAAGCTTGCCCTCAACGTGAACTCACAAAACTTCCCCTTTCCTAAAAGAATGTCTTATTAAAGAACTTTGAAAAAACCATTTGACAATGATAAAAAAACAGCGAAAGCCAGGACCTAGTACATTTACATTTCGTTAAAATCAAGGATGGAAAAACATGGTTAGAAAAAACCAACAAAAAGGTTGCTGTTTTAATTTGCAGAAATAGCAGAATGGGATTGAAAATTACAAAAATCAAAACAGATTTTACCGACTTTATGATGACAAAATTAATGATACGCTGACATATTAGTGCACAAAGTTGGAGTCGGATGTCGGATAATCAACTCAAGATGTATTAGTCTCAGATTATGTATAGGAAACATTAACTCATAAGTACATAATTGGAAAGCATACTGGAACAAGCATTAACAACTGTTCCAGTTAGAATAAATTCGTTCGCCTATTTATCAGCAATATGATTAGTTCATGGGACGCCACCCAGCATGAGGATGATAGTGGTTTTTAGCTCATGGAAAAGAATCCAGTGACTCTTGCGTATATTCCTATCAATCATTCTTCAGTTCGATGTGTGTAGTAACTTTCTCTTCGCACTTTAAATGTCTCTAATGCTCTAAGCTCTTATGTCTGCTAATGATGGTAGTATGTAATGCATGTTAGTATCATTACGATTTTATAGGCTTCTAACAAATACATATATTATGCGGTTTCAATGTATAAGTATTAATGGTACTCAAATAGTTATCTCATAGTTCACTATATGTAAGTGATTAAAGATTATACATGTTTCTTTTATAATAAAATGTCTTTTGAAATCAAAAGTTTTGCCCAGCCATTCATTATAGTACCACATTCAACATGTCTGGCACAAAGGTTTTTACAACTCCACAGATAAGGAAAAATAATCAATGCAAACACTTAAAAAGCTAAAACAAAGCTCGATTGCCCAATAGCCCAACACTAACACAGTTAGCTAGCAATGTGTAAATAAATTTTAATTAGGTACATAGAGACTTTATCTGCAATTGCAATGATTGATGCGAATTTAGATGAAAATCACAAAGAGTGAAAATAGAAAAATAGAAAGCGATAACTGTGACATGACATGCAACAAGTGAAATATACTCTGTCAGTTGTCAGTATAGGTATTCACTTGGGTGGATCAAACAAAAATTTGCGCAACGCCTCAATATTACTTAGGTGGCTGCGGTAATTACCAAAATATGACAGTCATGTATCAATTAAATAAAATATTATCTAGTAAGCAGTTTTATTTTCTGCTCTTTGCTGATTCTGCAAATAAAATACTATCATGGTGGAATGTCTATAAGTACGTAAATACATACTAAAAATAACTTTAGAGAAAATAATTTGGAATAACTTTCTTACAGTGTGCGGTAAACAAAGGACTTTCCACTGGTCAATCCTTTTATTTTCTACGTACTAAAAATTTTCCATGTCAGGTCACAAACTGAAGAAAACTTGACAACTTAGCTGCAAAGGGTGAAGTGATTTTCCTTACTGACGATAATTTCTGAACATGTAATGCACAATGCACGTAAGAAAATGAACTGCTGCCCTATCAGTAATGTCCGGCAATTACCAAAATATGACAGTCATGTATCAATTAAATAAAATATTATCTAGTAAGCAGTTTTATTTTCTGCTCTTTGCTGATTCTGCAAATAAAATACTATCATGGTGGAATCTCTATAAGTACGTAAATACATACTAAAAATAACTTTAGAGAAAATAATTTGGAATAATTTTCTTACAGTGTGCGGTAAACAAATGACTTTCCACTGGTCAATCCTTTTATTTTCTACGCACTAAAAACTTTCCATGTCAGGGCACAAACTGAAGAAAACTTGACAACTTAGCTGCAAAGGGTGAAGTGATTTTCCTTACTGACGATGAGAATTTCTGAACATGTAATGCACAATGCACGTAAGAAAATGAACTGCTGCCCTATCAGTAATGTCCGGCAAAGTGAAATAAAACTGGTCACAGTTCTTTTTTCTTTCATGTACCAACAACAGTGTGTAAGGAAGGCCAGTTCACACATATTTAATCTGATGCTCATTTATACAGGAAGATGTTACATAGATTCTGAAAACCCACAGCCAACCGGCTTGCTGTACAATGTACAAGTTCTGCATACCAAATTATTCCACTGCTGCCATGCTATGATTGTTACATGCATGTACTTCGGTAATTCTTCCATGCAGTACTTTTTATGCCATTGCTCCAGTGAAAACCTGTCCTTGAGTGAGTTCGTTTTTTTGCAAGAGCAATAATACAATGCAAAAAATGTAGTCACAGCTGCTATACAAAGCTGTTTATATTTGTGTAGCTATGCCGTATAAAGTTGCATGACTTCAACAAAGTGGCAGATATGTAACAAAGAAGAACTTGCTCACTAAAATCATAATCTCTACACGTGCATCCTGCCCAGGGGTGTTTTGTCGCAGGATTGGGTTTCTACTCCTTTTCCTGACTTTTGTGATCTCTCGTAATTACTATAGTGTCTGTATTATTCTGCAATTTACAATACAATACACCTATAAGTAGAAAAGGCAGGCGAATTTTGATGGACACTCTGACAGTCAGAGTCTGACTTGATCTTAATCTCAAGTGAGAAAAAATGGAATATCTATATAAAAAAATTACTTATAGCTTTTTGGTTATAATATATAATTATTGATGGCTACTGCGTAATTGCTGACTATAATAGTTATTACATCTTACCGCTCTACACTAGGTCCACCCCCTTCAGTGCCGTAAAATTCTTCAGGATTCTTATGTATACACTTCAACTCTAGAGCTGAGCTCAACAAAATGAGTGTGAACGCCAAGAAAAAGGTTCTTCTAATTGGAGCAGGGCCTACCAGTTCTCTGATAAGCTACCTAATAGCAAACAACAAGACTTTGAAGGACGCAGTAGAAATTCATGTTTGGGAGAAAGCGAAAGATCTTGGCGGACGATTCTCAACATTTAGAAGCTCTAAAAATCCAGACTGCTATGCTGATTTGGGAGCTCAATACCTCACAGCTATCACGGACCCATCCATCGTCTACAGAATACTTTGAGAGTAAACACAAACATTTACATTTTGATGATGAAAGGAGCTACACAGCAACACTTTCTATAAAAAGCCTTTACGCTATGAACGATTAACTTAATTTTATTTAAGATTTGGAGAAGTACAATTTAATAAGGCAACTCGAAACCAATGGCATACCTGGGTTCCGCCCGGACCCGACAAAAGCTCATTACGCAAGTCTTCATGGGATGGCGTCTATTGTCAGACACTTCTTTGAGAAGGTTATTAAGCTACATACATCTGTGAACTATATAACAATTCGTTCTCGTCAAATTATGCATTTATACCTATTGTACATACAATTAATTATATGCTTCTACAGGGTTCGGCATGCAATAGCATAAAATTCAATCACAAAGTTGCAAAGGTCTGTATTCTTCCAGGAAATAGAGTGGAAGTTGAAACCACAGAGAAATTAACGAATGTGTTTGATATCGCTATCTCTACAATGCCGGTGCCCCAATTGCTTCAACTTAAAGATTTAGCAAAAGGTGTGAGTTTTACAAGTCATTTTTATGGCAAATTTTTCAAACACCACTGAACAAAGGCGGAATCTTTATATGTCAGATTTAGATGTTGAAGTAAAACGGAATCTGGAAGCTGTAAAATACTCCAGCCGTTTTGCAATAGGATTATATTTTGATACGCCAATCAAACTCGAGTCTTCCAAGTGCCCCTTAAACTTTGTCAATGATACTATGATCCGTTACTGGTCTATTGAAAATTTGAAGAGAAAAGGCGACTTCCAAGAACCCACTTCATTAGTGATCCATACAAGCATTGATTATGGGCGCAAAAATATAGATAAGGATACAGAATCCATTAAACAACAAATTTTGCGGAAGGCGGTTGACTTAATTCCAGAGGTTTCTAAAGTACCAAACGAATCTGTACAAACTCATATATGGAAATATTCACAGGTAAAATTTCAAGCACGGTTTCTGGTTAGGAAATTATCAATGTAACCCTGATTGATGTTTCATAAAACTTAGGTGCTAGAACCTTACAATGGACAACCTGGTTGTATTCTGCTACTAAAACATTTTATTGCAGCAGGAGATGGATTTTCCGTTTCAGGATTTGAAGGATGTGTAGATTCAGCAGAAAAAACTGTTCGTCTTTTGCAAAAGGAATTAAACTTATGACTGAATTTGTGATATTATGTAGCTTATTTTACTTTAATGTGCGCTGATTCAGATTATTTTATGTATTACAATATTACATAACACTAGAACATTTTATTTAAGTTTGTATCACAGTCATGCATACTTCAAGCACGATTTTGCTCTGGAGAAGAAAAGATAAGCGACAAATAGATAATAATGAAGACCAATATTTTGGGGGGGAAATGCGATCTATTATTTGTGGAGCTGCTTTTCTATCTCGCGCATATACTTATCGAGTTCGTCTTCTTCATCTTCACTCATCTGCAGTGTCTGCTCTTTTAAAGCATCATCATTATTATCCGGAACTGAAACTACTGACAGCTTTTCTATTCGAGATTCGATTTCACTACTTCTCACCGGAGGTTGGAACTGGTCGTCGAGATCTGAACTGGGCTCAGAAACTTCACAGGCTTCTTCCTCTTCAAAATACTTTTCCTCTTCATCATTTTCTAAATTTTCTCCACAGTCATAGTCAGGGTTGTCATCAACTGTTTTATAGTCAAAGTCTTCATCCTTTCCATTTAGGAAATTTCTGTACATGGTTGTAAAAAACTCCTCTTTCAGTAGCTCTTTTTCCTCGTCCTCGATTTCTTCACGCGGCCCATTATCATCTTCAATAGGCTTTTTTCTAGTTCTCGGCTCTTTTGATATTCCGTTACTGGGCCCTGGTGCAGACTCCATATCATAATCCTCATCTTCATATTCGGCATCCGCTGCATCTTCTTCGTCTTGTTGACATTCTTGAGCCATTCTCCGACAACTGGCTCCTTCAGGGGTCCTTTCCAAATGAGCCAGAAAACATATCTGTCAAAGGCATTGATGTAGTTCCCGAACCAGATGAGCTTTTGTACGACTGCTGCAGAAAGGCTTCACGCTCTTCTTCTGTATGATACTTCCCAATTAGTTGGTCGTACAGAATAGGATTTCTCCTCTGCATTTCTTCCTCCGTAAAATAGTCTGTGGTTTCCACAAGCTTTTTAAGTGCTTCGTACCTTCGGTTTTTCAGTCGCTTTTCCAAGGCTCCTGAAAATGGAAAGAAAGGTAGGTTTAGCATCTTGCATGTCAAATGACAAATCATCCGGGCATCCGCAGATGTTTTTAACCTACCGGCCCTCATCGACTTTTCGAGTTCACCGAGATGAAATATGAGTCCATAGTTGTCCTTGCCATCGCTTTCCAAATTTTCAAAGCATTTTAAATCAGCGGGCTTCAAGTACTTCCCAAATCTTGTTATAAACTGTATCGGATTCACCCTCAAAAGTTGTTTCAACTCATCAAGTTTCTGTTCTGACGTCAAGTCAGGCTCACCCCGCTGTTGGCTTTTTACAACCAGCTCAGAATTATTCGATAATCTTCCCAGCATTTCCAGCTCACTTTCACTGAAAATTCCATCGCCAGAAGATGAAGCAGGCACTCTATTGCTTTGGCCATCTACGGCATTGTCGGCATTCATACTTTCTTGCGGTGACTGTGGACGTGAAGATGACATGTTTTTAATTAAAGAACAGGCTTATTTTCAATGGCAATGCCCATTCCTTATAAAAGCACCTTGCTTTTAACTTTTTCAAATTGGAGTAAACTTAAAGGAAGAATCTAGTCAGTAGTCACTCCTGACTTGCTTCAAGCGAGTCGATTGTGTAGTTAGTTACCTAAATAAAACACTATAATTTGCTGACGCTGCTATTAACTTAAGTTTTAATTATTCTGTTTGTCCTGCTTTAGTGCTTTAATTAACAACTATGCTAAAAATTTGAAGTTCTTGTTGTGGAAGACAAAAAAAGTCAGCAGAATATGAATGCAAATGAATGTACACGTTTGTTTGTTTACTACTTTCGCTCAAAACATCACTTCCAGTTCCATGTTCCATCTCCATCTCTCTCAGCAAATCCAAAAGTGCACACGAGAAAATCTCACTTTCCCACGAATAATAGCTGCGTTCACGAAGCGCCTTTCCTTTCACTGTCGTCCGACCGAGTTGTTTACAAGTACAAGTGAGAAAGTTGCGGTATGTGTTTGAGTTCCTATCTATTGTGTTGTGATTTTTTAAACTTGATTTCTTCACAAGGCGATTAAGTAGTTATATAATTAATTGCTAAAGAAGTTTAACAGTGTTATGGTAGGGGTAGACCACATAGACAAGTGAAGAAGTTCAATTAAAGCTACAAAATAAAATGGCTTCGTCCATAGCAGAAACAGATGAGTTTGTCCAAAGTGTATGTTGTTGTAATTGTAAATGTTATTTTAAATATTTAATAGTTAATAGACTTACTTAATTTTGTACTTAATTAGAAATGGTGTGTTTATATTGTTCATTTGTTTTTAAATTTTAGCTAACGGAGCAAGATTTGGCTCACGAGGAGGAGATTTTGAGAAATCCATTTTCAGTAAAACACTGGATTCGATATCTTGACCATTTGAAGTCGGAAAAGAAAAACAGGAAGGAACCAAAACGGTTGTTTATGGTGTATGAAAGAGCTTTGAAGCAGTTACCCGGATCTTACAAGCTTTGGCATGCATATCTGGTGTTGAGAAAGGGTCACGTTTTGAAAAAGAGCCCTAAAGACCCTGCCATACAGGTATATAGTGATAGCAGTGATCAACATAATTTATTTTCTAATACCAAGCATGGTTTAATTGTTTGAAATTGTTTTAGGAGCTCTTTGCTACTTTTGAAAGATCTCTGGTGTTCATGAACAAGATGCCAAGAGTATGGATTGAGTATTGCGATTATGCTGTAAAAACAGGCCGAGTGACACAGACAAGGCGGATTTTTGACAGGGCCCTTCGTTCCTTACCTATCACTCAACATAATAGAATATGGCCAATGTACCTTAACTTTGTAACTAAAAAACATCATATTCCCGAGACGGCTATGCGGGTTTACAAAAGATATTTAAAGGTAACTACTTAACTACAACTACCCAATAATGCCTAGCCTGCTCATCACTCCTCCACTCACTGTAAACTGAACATTTGGAGGAGTGCGTGCAGTCGTAATTGCCATAATACACAGAGCCGAATAATGATTTGATTTATATCTATGTATGACTTTCTTTAATTTTTAGTTATGTCCTGAGAATGCTGAAGACTTTGTGGAATATCTGTTGTCGGTTGATCGATTGGATGAGGCTGCTATCCGTCTTGCCCATTTAGTCAACAATGAAAATTTTAGTTCTCGCAAAGTATGCATACATAAATATATGCAATTCATGTAGTTAAAGGTATAACTGCTGAATATAAGGCCTTAATTTTTCATTATTTTTATCATCCAGGGCAAATCCAATTACATGCTGTGGAATGAACTTTGCACACTAATATCTAAAAACCCTAAGAAAATCACGTCATTAGACGTTGATGCAATTATTCGAGGTGGACTGAGGCGCTATACCGATCAAATAGGGTCATTATGGACAAGCCTTGCTGATTATTATGTCCGATCTGGATTGTTCGAGCGGGTACATATTTATATTTTGATTAAATTATGATTACAGCGTAATATTTGTATCATTTTTAGTGCACAAAAACAAAAAAACAAGTTATAGTGTGTAATTTACTCGTAATATAAACTGAAAATTGTGAATAGGCAAGGGACATTTATGAAGAAGGAATAAGTAGCGTTACAACCGTCAGAGACTTCTCGCAAATATTTGATGCGTACGCTCAGTTCGAGGAAGCTGCACTTACAAAACTAATGGAATTTGAAAACGTTGATGACTTAGTTGTCGAAATGAGATTAGCTAGACTGGAAAATTTGATGGAAAGAAGACCAATACTCTTAAATTCAGTATTGCTCCGCCAGAATCCACACAACGTTAATGAATGGTTAAAACGAGTGGATTTGTTGAAAGAAAAACCAAAGGAGGTAAGAAGTGCGAGGCAACTGTTAATGGTCATATTATTATTCGGTTTGGTTTTCTTGTAAAAAGGATAACAAAATTAATTTATTAATATGTACAACAGGTAATTGCCGCTTTTACGGAAGGTGTTCAAACTGTAGATCCGAAGCAGGCAGTTGGAAAATTAAATGCACTTTGGGTTGCATTTGCAAAATTTTACGAAGCTGCTGGCCAGTTGGATGACGCTCGTGTAATTTTTGAGAAAAGTACCCATGTTCCTTACATGAAAGTTGATGATTTAGGCCATGTATGGTGTGAATGGGCAGAAATGGAACTTCGTCATAAGTAAGAGTTCATGAAAAGACTTAACATACGAAGCAATCATGGCAGAATATATAAAGTGAAAAGTAATAATGAATTTTTTTCTGTTTGTTTGTAGAAATTACAAGGAGGCTCTAAGGTTAATGTACACTGCTACTACCCCTCCAGTGGGTCAGCGAGCTGCATATTCGGATGATTCTGCCACGACCAATACCAGGTAAACCAATCGATTAAAGTTTTTAAAAGAATTTATTTATTCTCAAAAGTATTTTATAACAGTGTAAAACATTTTTGGATTCGTTATATTATTTCGGAAACAGATGTTTAACATATACATCCAGAAAGCGGCATCTCTGTATGGTGTTACCAAAACCAGGCCAATTTTTGAAACTGCGATGGAAGTATTACCAGATGCAGACGCTCGACAAATGGGAATTCGTTTCTCGGAGTTGGAAACAAAACTGGGAGAAATTGATCGCGCTAGAGCAATATATTCGCACACGTCTCAAATTTGTGATCCTCGGGTAAGTTACTTGTGTTTGCTATTAACAATAGCATTGGCAAAATAGCCTGTTTAATTTATTAGCCAGCGAAAATCGAAGGACTAAGTGGATATAGTTAAAAATATGTATATCTAATTATGCTTTCTCTTATTACAATAAAAGGTTTCTGCGGATTTCTGGGGGGCGTGGAAAGACTTTGAAGTTAGGCATGGAAATGAGGATACAATTAGGGAGATGCTGCGTGTGAAACGTTCCGTTCAGGCTCTGTACAACACGCAGTTCACAGCTAACCTTATAGCTCAACAGACTCAATTGTCAACAGGTACAGCAGGTGAAGGCACGCCGGAAGCAAATATCGGAAGCGCTGCAAATACAGCTGCCGTACCACCAGCAGAAATCATTGAGCCTCCACAGCCAAGAAGGCCTGATCAGGTTTCTTTCGTGCGTGGAGATACTTTGGTCCAGACTCATAATCCAGATAACCAAGCAGTCAATCCCGATGAAATCGATATAGATGAAGATGATAATGAGGAAGCAGAAGAAGGTAGCTAACAGTTAACATTTTTCCAACAATGATATGAAACTTTATAAAACTCAACTACCTATCAAAAGTTATGTGCCGGTGAAGTATCTTAACTCTAAATAAAATTTGTGTATTCTGTTTACAGATGAAGAAATGGAAGTTGAAAAGGTTTCAATTCCATCGGAGGTTTTTGGATCTCTCAAAACTGGTGAAGAGAATGATGAGAACGAGTAAACATTCGTATTTGTTGTACAATGACCTACTAACTCACGTGGATATAAGCGTGATGATTTAATGTTACACTGATGCAACTTGTTGGATAACTTAGTTTTGTATATGTAAGGGCAGATGTAATCCTTGAATTGCATGTATCCCATAACAGGTGGGTGCAGAAATTGATACAGCGTTACACATTTTGTAAATGCGTTTGCAATTAAATCAAAACTTGATCAGAAAGTTTACCTTCAATGCAAGTACATTTTTTTACAGTAAGGATTTGTTACAATTCATAGATTATTAGAACGTTAGGTCATTTATAAGTCTTAGATTTTAAAATGAAAAACTAACTAGAGGGCCTAACGAGAGAAACCTCCGGCTAAGCTGATATTGTTCGTTGCAGAATTCCTTTTGCAGATTTCAAATATTTAATATACCTATGTAGGTACTCTTGAGCACGAAAGCTGGTAATTTAATGTAATATGAGAAGTAGCAATACAGCTACAATCGTTTTTGTAAGTAGATAGGTATATTCTTATTATGCGGTTAGTAAAATGCTCGGCTGCTGTCAAGAGACACTTCCAGGCATAAGGACTTAACTAGCATGTAACAAGACGCTAAGGTACGACATTGTAAATTACTATTTTGTGTAGTCTCTGTCTGGCCCAGCATTTCTCCTTAAGAGTGCGGAAATGGAGTTTAGTAGATAAAATCCATCAATCCGTTCAATCCATCGAAACAATCAGCACTACTTTTCATTCTTACGAACTTATAGTAAAATCGATAATTCATGACCATAAAATCAGCATATAAGTAAATACTCCTGTCTAGGAGAATTGATGAGATCAAGTCTAGATTCTGCCCTCTTTCCCTGCCTGCCTATGAAATTCACAGTATGAATTGAATACTGAGAGTTTGACAAGACAGCGTACTGAAAAGGATGTGCTATGATTGTGCAAATAGGTACCTTTTCGCTAACATCTATCTCATCATTCAATGGACTATTTATTTATGCAAAACGATGTGTATCCGTGTAGATATATAATGTATATGAATGCAAATGAAAAATGGATAACCTGAACGCCATGTGTAGGTCTCCAGCTGTCACTGATGACTGATGCTTCATGTGAGTACATGAAAGGTAATGTACTGAAAGATGGTTGGGTGAAAGTCGAAAGTGAAAGCACCCAATGAAACCCATTCTAAAGCTTCTTAAACTGGATTTTTTAAAAAATAAAATGGACTATTTGCTTAGAATTCACGTTCTGTATGTAGCCTTCTACTAACTACCTGTAAGTTTTCTTTTATATGCATAAAGTACAGAATTATCATTGATCATTATTCTGTTCGAGTGATTTGTTTTTCCAGTTCAGGTTTCTGAACCAATATCATTACATCGATTCTTTTTTGGATTAAACATTGTCCGTTTATTTCATAAACTCCCCAATGTTTTAAAATTCTACGAAATTATGAGTCATGCTGTTTGTCAGGATTAGAGCCGGTACGATGTAAAAGTCTGCTTGAATTCCTCCCCGTTTCTGCTGAATGCCAAGTTACAGCATAAACATTTTCCGTCCTAAAACTAAAATTAGCCTTCCTCCAGAATCCAGAGTACATGTTCGTGTACCATTTACACACACGTTTCATTTATTGCTGCGGTGATGGTATAGTATGACTGGTGCTGCTGGCACTTTTTCCAATGGAAAATTTTCAAACTTCCTCTTTTTCTTCCACAACTGTACAACATATATATTTGAGTTTCTCACAGTGACTCATTGTCTATACCGTGCCATGCCAGCGCAGCAGCAATTATGACAATAGTGACAACGTACACGTAATGTAATACAAAAAGATGCTCAATAAGCGGAATACAAGTAAAAGGACCCAGTAGTGATGTGGAGGAAGGAGGAGGAAGACTATAATAAGCTAGCCAGAGCCCAGAGTAAAACTAAAAAAGAGAGGAAGGAGTGCCCTACATGGAGTTTGCGTTGGCGTATACCTTCTCTACTTGCTTCATATTATATACTTCACTACAAAAAACTGTTTTCGAATTTCACATCCTACCTCGTCTGTAATGAACGATTTTGATTCTCGTATGCAGTCCGACTACCAACTACAGTCACAGTAGTGAACAAGTATAGCTACATAGATCTTGGGAATTTGGAGCGATATATATATATATATATAAATCTCTTGTGAGTAATACCTTCACACGTAGCCAGCTATAAAAATGTGGTGTACGTTGGGAGCATTTAAAAAAAGCTCGTGTGATATATAAAATAGTGTATAGTGAAGGATAAATATATGAGAGAAGGGGATGTTCGTGTTGTTCTGAGCCCACCTTCTCAGCCCACCGCAGACCTACACACACATTGAACATTATACACAACCGTAGAAGTAAGTACGACGAAGAGAATTGTGTGTGGTGTTAGTGAAAATCCTCAAGCATAAAATTTCAATTCTGAGTGGATTTTTTTGCACAACTTGGGCACTGTCGTTACAACAAGGACTCCTTTCTTGGTTAGTATCTCTTTTTGACCTCATCTAGCTTGGATATGTCATGTCAGGTCAAAGAGTTGTAGAAAAATAACTAGCACCACTACCAAACAGACAAGGGCACAGATTCCCCCATATCCTTGTACATGGCGAGCTAGAGAGAGCAAAGCAGCTCAGCAGCTGTGTGCATTTCTTCTTTTTGGCTTCGCTGCTTCTGCTCTCTCTGTGAGCGCTGTTGCTAGGACAGGGTAGATCTGGGGGAAGATGGCTGCTCCACACACAAGAGGCACAAGATTTTGAAGCACCAAAAAAATGTAGACCACCATCACCATTTCCAGAAAAACTGGAGATGAAAACTTTTTTCTGCGAGAAAGTTTCTGAAGAAAATGAAAATCCGATGGTTGGTGCAGAGAGAAGACAAAGTGTGTTGGAATGGTGAACCTTCTCCTAAACTTCACTCACTGTTCGTTGCAAGAAGAATGAGAGGAGGTTTTGGATTCGTAAAATATTTTTGGTAGGATTTTCATTTCATCATCACATCATGCCAATGGATAATGGTAGTTCTTCTACGCTATAATATTACAATCTACATGGTAGTGGTGATGTTGGTCGCTTCTTCTTTCCTCTTTCATATAACAGAATTTACCTTTCATATGGGATTTTATCGAATTGTGCATTATTATAGTACATTAGAACAACGAAATCAACTGAAATATAGTATAAGAAGAGTGTGCAACTGTGTAGAAGGAGAGAGGCAAGTAAGTTGAAAAAGAGCGTACAAAACTTCCATTCCATTTCCATCACTCCCAGTGCACACTAAACAGCTACAAAACGGCATCAACTCAAACTCAGGGATAGTGAATAGCAGTGGCAGCGACGAACCCAGAGCCAAACCAAAAAAAACGCATTTATCGTAGCCCAAAAACTTACAAGAGTATGCACTGGCAAAAGCATAGGGAACGAAAACCTTCTGACTTTGCTACGAGAAGAAACTGAAGAACAAGAAAAACATTCTGCACTAACTAAAAGCATGAAAACTGGGAATAGCAGTGGAATAGTAGGGAGCTTTGCTTTAGAGAGTGAGTCTCTTTGTACCTTTGCAGTAAGGACTTACAATATCTAATAGATAAAATAGGAGGATCCTCCGGCTCTGGCTGCCCTACATGGTGCGCATAAAACGAAAAGCAAAAGCTTGCATGGTAAAAAAAAATTTGTTCGAGTTTCTCAGAGAGGAAGAAAGCGAATCACAACTACGAGTGTGTACTGAAAAACAGGGTGAGTGGATGCCTGAGTTCAGAAAAGCTGGTTGAGTATCATAGCATGATGACCAAGACCGAGCGCAGTATATCATACTTGGAGTTTTTGGAAGTTTGTAATAAAACAACAAAACAGCAGTGAGTGAGTCAAAGTTTGAATGAAGCGAGAAATTAGTATAGCAAGACAGCTTTACTTATGAAATCTAGGACTAGGATGCATAAATGCCAAAAAAAAGCTCCTAAGTATTGACATTTTTACAACGTGCGACTAGCTGATGATGCATACTGATGACGATCGGGCTAAGATACAACTGATAAGTAGAGCATGTCTGAAAACCTATTTAAAGCGGAGAGTGGACTGCACTGTTTGGCACATCCACAGTATTTTAAGCTTGAACTTGTAACTTGCTTTCCCATTCCAACTCCTCGTAGACAGAGCGGCATTTTACTGTCATATGTGTAAGTTCTTTGAGGAAAAGTCAAATACCAGTTGATTTTTACAAGTACATATGAAAATACTTCCAAAAAGAAGTCCTCCTACATAGTCACTACATAGCTTATGAGATCATAAAACCATTCGATTAGACAAAAGCACAGAAAGAGTATAGTAGGCATTTTTCATACCTACCATTATTTGCACTTAAAAGAGAAAGATACAGTTGAACACTTTAGCCAGAATTTATGAGCAATTCAGCAATCGTNGAACACTTTAGCCAGAATTTATGAGCAATTCAGCAATCGTAGAGTATCTTCAGTACATAGTCATTAGCTGTATAAAATCTGGAGGAGCTAGTAGTGGCTAGACTAATGACATGAATATGTATTACACAGAAAAGAGGAACATATAACTACGTTGTTTCTGTATTTAGGTGGAATGAAGGTTTTCCCTTCACATAATATACCACTGTCACCTGTAATGTAAATGTTGCAGTCCATAATAGAATATGGGAATGTAAAAACGGGTGATAATCACTAATCACAACCAGAAGTGGAGGGAAAGAAACATGTGCACGCTGCTGTACAGAAGCCGCATTTACTGCACTGTAATTTACTTGTCCGCAATTTTACGTATGTGTGTGCCTAACCTAGGGCAAGGGAGAAGTTCGTGAAGACAATAACCAAAAGCTATAACACAATACTGAAGCTCTATCAGAACATGCAATAATGCTTTTCAGTCCAATATTCACTGGTGAAAGTGAAAATGACTATACTTTGCTGTTGATTGATTAGAGAGTAAAGCGCATTCATTTTCATTTAAATATTCTCGATAGAGATATAAGCATAGAAACTGGCTGGGTGCATGCATGCAGAGTAGAAAGCACGTTGGAGTGAAAGTGAATTTATGTACGAGTAGAACGCACAAAATTTTTTTAAAGAAAAGAAAAAAAGAGAAAGCAGATGGAATACAATGTAAAAATGCCCATGCAGCTGTGAGACTGTTTAAATAATTCTGACATTGAGTGACTGATACTTTATGAGATGTTTTCTCCAAACATTCAGAAAGTGCTTAATTGCAGCTGCAGCATTACGTCATCATTAACATTAGTCGCTTTGAAGTGCTGACTGATAGTAAGTATGAATTCAATTGCATAACTGCACTCAAGTAAAAAAGCAAAGAAATCATCTAGTAAGTTATTTGCTAAACAGACGAATTCTAGTACAGCATATATCGGAGCTCTTTTATGTATGCGAATCGACGATAGCAGAGTTACTTACTACACGTTCCTTTTATCACTCCAAATTTGAATTATGTAAGCATACTCATCGTCTCGTCATCGTCACATGCTTACATTTCGAATTTTCAGTTGATATGACACAATGCAATACATGTGCTTCCTCATTTGGGAAGCTCCCAGATGAAAGTACACTCATCATAAAGTTATTCTTGAACAAGGAAGAAATTTACCTATGTAAAATAGATACATACACGTATGTACATACATGTTATATAGCTTATATAACCCCTTATCTTATTATTAGATTAAAAGAGCCTATATTACGTTGCATATACAAACGCTGTAAAAGAGGAAGAAGAAGGGCTTTAAAAGGTATATGAACTCGATGATCGCATTCTATTATGATAATACCTACCACAGTACAGGCTTTTAGGCACACAAGCCAAGAAACAAGTACATCTCTAGCCCAACAAAAAAAGAAGAGTTCGTTCGCTCCCCATAATAGCTCCGCCAATTTGAAGACACAATCGCATAAGCGTTATACCTTTCATGCTCATTCTCCACCTATCAACAACACAAAAAACGCTTATGATGAGCATCAATATATAAATGTATATTCTGCACTCGTATAGTACCACAGTGAATTATTACAAAAAGCTTTATACTGTGAGCTGTACAACTCGTGATGATACCTAGGTATATATTAAAAACACGTTTATTCCCGGGGATATGGGATATGGATACAGTATAATGCAACGCACGCCATTCCTCAAAATGCATTCCACACAAAATGTACATATCCATGTAGAGGTTTGTCCTGTTCTCCCTCGCTCACTTTTTTTCAACATTTTATACGAATAAAGTTCCTTCGCGAGCAGTCAACAATGCAATAGCAGTATTTAAGGGTGAGTGAGAGAGATGCAGTTTGTTGGTCGGAAAGTGAAAGCGTACATACGCTACTTACTATGAGGTAACGGTAACGCAAAACCTTAAAGGAGCAGAAGGGTTGGTTGGTTAAAAAGATTTCTATTTTTCAGAGCATCTCTTACTACTGGTATCCCCTTGTGCGAGTACCTTTTTATTTTCTAAATAGAAATGTATCCAAAAAGGGATGATGGTAAATGATGAACCTTGCTGAGCGCACAACGAATTAGAGCAATATGAAAGTGAGTGTGTGGCCAAGACATAGCAGAATATAGAAAAAGGTATTTTTGAAATGCAAAATACTACATGATTATTATAATCGTAGTAGAATAAGCAATTATAGAATAAATATCTGAAAATGTTTTTCTCCCCTTTGGAATAGAAATACGCACAGAAAAGTGTAATGAGTTTGTGAGTACTAATAAAAGTCTGCTCACGTCACTTCTGAATGTGAAATAATTCAGTGTACTTCTTGGAATAAGCAGAGGAGTGGGAGAGGGAGAGCACATTGCATTGTGAAAGAGGAATGTTTGCGACTTGTGTGCAAGGGAGACTTTGTGAGTAAAATTTGTTTGTATTGCAATAATTATTACATTATGGATGCATATTTTGTCTCTTTTTGCCGTTGCGAGAAGTGCGAAAATAAATACAGCTCCTGATCGAAGCTTCAATTTTGTGCAGTGGTCTGCTATTTATATGATAATACCGAAATCGCTTTTGTTTGGGGGTTCACTAAAGGAAGAAAATGTCCTTGCGATGGCGAAATTAATGCTGTTTAATTTAAAATGGATGAGCAGTTTGTGTATCCGATTTCATATTTATCTGATTTTTTTTTAAATTTCAGGTGCTTTGAGTTTGAAAATTAGAATGCAAAAGTAGCAGGCATCATGGCTGACGGAGGCCAGCGACTCCTGGATGTCATCGAGTAAGTCTTTGTTCATGTTTCAATCAGCATATTTACCAACAAAGTATCTAAAGTTTAAGTAAAAGTATAAATCAAAATCAAAATAGAACTTGGTCGAACACATACTCACGTGTCATTTTTGTTGTGTGTTGTGCACGTAAATATAATACAATCTTGAACTCGCCAAAACCGTCCAGTAGCAGAAGCAGTTACTTAAATAGTAGCAACTGCATCATAGCAGTAATTTAAATAGTATTTACATTAATTATTCACATCTTAAGACATCTTTATGTGAAAATCAAAGTTTGGAGATGGGACTTGACAGAGTTTAAGGTATGTGTAACAAAGTTGGAGAAAAGGGGAAATGTTGCCAAAAAGGGCACAGAACGATTGGAAGCGACAGAGAGGAACGTCCCCCAGTCATCAGTGATAGCCACTTTTTCCCATTTCCCATAAGTAGTATTTTAGGATTTCAAATCTTTTTTGGGACTCAATCTAGGTATAGTTTGATTTTGCTGAAGTACCTATGAGGTAAAAGATATGTTGATAGTGATGATGCCCAATGACTGGAAACTGGAAGTGTATTGTTCTTCACTTATACGTGATGCTAACAAATAATATCGGGTGAACTGAAATGGAGCTTTATTGACTGGAACTTAATTTGCTGATTTTGCAGTGACCCAAATGCACTGGAGTCGTTCCTTGGGGGGCTTACTGCGGACACGGAACTTTTGGAGTCAGCAGAGACCGTGGACAATGTTGTCGCGTCGCTGGCACGGTCCCTGGACGATAACGAGTATGAAGTGGATTCCCCCAACGAGACACTGTTTGATACGTTGGATTCGTCCTCCAATCATCTTACCGATATTTCGAGCTCTTACGTACCTTCGGATTTCGGTCATCATGTAGCAGTGCAAAACGATGCATTTACGAATAATTTAGACGGATTTTCTAATGGTAATAATGTGGTGATTAGAGGGAGCCTCTCACAGCATGAACAGACCCCTGTACATACTTCAGGCTGTGACCAGTTTATAGGATCCTCTAATAATAACAGTACTATAATTAATAGTGTAATTAGTGCGTCCTCCGTCAATAGTACTAATAATACAACTGTGACAGCAAGTAATCTTAAACAGATAACAGCATCAGTTTCCAACTGTGATCCCTCCAAATCTACACATAATTTCGTCCAAGCGGGACAACTTCAACTGACGCAGAACTCTGTGACCTCAGTCCACAACAACTTAAACTTCGCCTTTTCTCAAGATCTTCAGCATCAGAACCACACTCTTGGGGCTTCTCAAACACAGTTGAACCAGGTGACTAGTCTTTCTTCCGTTTCCCTTGGGGGTCAGATACAACAGCAGCAGAGCGTCCCTTCCAACTCTACAAATAATTTGATCTCAGTGGTAGGTTCGGGTCATGAAAATGGTGCAGGGAACACGCTGACCAACACCTCAGCAGCTACCTTCCAAGTAGTTGCAAATCAGCAGTCAGCACAAAATAAAACTGCGCACAGTGTCGTTCCCACCAACGTGTCTCAAAGTGTCAGTAACACTGCAAGTGTACAAGTAACTAGTGGAGCGTCAGTAGCTGTTAGAAATGATGCAAATACAAGTACAATCAGTGGCAACAATGTCACTCTTTCAACTAGTACGAATGTCGTCGGCTCAAACAGCACTAACATTGCATCAATTCACCAGCAACAGCAGTTATTTGCAGCAGCTGGCACCCAGCAAACCACAGTCAGCCAATTGGTCTCGGGTCAGACAGTGAGCATACCTAGTATGACAGTAAGTGCCCCTCAACTTATTGCAAACTCGCAGGGCGGTCTTGTAGCTACTGCTGGACAAAACATCCTTCAGCAGATTCAGTCAGCCGGTGGAAACCAGAGTTACATTACGATGGAGCAGCCTACCGCCTTGATTGCCACGGGTCCTAATGCATTTGGAGCAACCAATGTGGCCTTGTTGGCTACTGGAGGGACTCCAACGTATGCTGTGATGCCTACAGCCACACAGTTTCTTACCAATGCAATAATACCTCAGTCTACTATTCAGACGCTGACAAAAACGCCGAACGGGGCCTACTTGACGACGGGGACACCTCAGATAGTGACCACATCAAATGTTAACGCGCTACAAAACGTAAGTGTTGTCAACGCTACAAGCGATGCTGATAGCAGCACTTTAGTTAAAACAAAACAACCGCCTCAGCTCTTACCAAAACCGTTATCACAGGTTAGCACAGCTGTAACGACGAACAACACGAGCTCTGTGACAACACCCTCAGTTTCAAGTTCCACAGAGGCTAGTAGTAGTGGAACTGGAGCACAGCCAAGCTTGTCCACTTCTAGTACGTCTGCTGCAAGCACCTCCGTTACCGACGGTGTTGTGACCCAGTTAATTCAACAGTCCCAGCCGGGAACTGTAGCCATTACGCCACAGCAGTCATTTGCCATAGGAAACCCAGCGAGTCTTGGTCAAGTAGTTGCATCTCAAGTTAGTAATATTAGTACCATGACGACTCCCCAACAAGCTCAACTTGCTGGAACAATTGTGATGAACCAGGTTTGATAACATCTCACACCAATAATAATTAAATTATGGTTATTTAAAACTTGATTTTTAAATAATATTCCATACTCGCATTTTCTTCAATTCGTATTTACATTTTTTGTATATTAATTGATTAATTGTGCATGCGATATATGATATTTGCATAAATACTTTATGGGGCACTTTGAATATCGAGGATACTCTTAAAACGACGACGGGCGACGTAACTTTCCTCCCCGTGCTTCTTCAAATTGTTATTGTGTTTTGACTTTTGACACTTTCATGGTTTCGCTCGTTTCGTTCTTTTTTATTTTAAAATATTTCGGTCGGTCCGGCGTATATGTTTATTATCAAATCGCAAGATTTGCGAAAATTGGATTCATGTCTTAATCTTATTTTATTGGTTATATATAGTACGGACAACATTTGCTTTTACCAACTGCGTCCACGGCGCAGGCTGGTCTGCAATTAATCCTGCGACAGCAGCCTACGCAACCCCAAGTACTTACAATTCAAGCTCCTGCAGGGACTGCCACCCTTAGTGCACAACAGACAGCTCAAGCGGCAGCAACGGGAAAACCTATCGTAAGATATATATCTCAAGTGCCACAAGTAGCTCAGGTGAGGCAGCCAGACGTAAGATAATTATATTACCTATTTAGTGCAGGTGAAAAAATATGCGTAATCAAAATACTACGTATTATTGCAGGCTCCTGGTTATGGTCTTCAGCAAATTCAGACTCCTAATGGTCCTACGTGGGTCACGGTCCGCTATCCTCAGGCAAGCCAAGCCAGTCAGTTTAGTCAAATTCAGGCTGATTCTATAATAAGCGCATCATCGACTATCCAAAATCAGATTTCAAATACTGGACAGCACCTGCAGCTCCAGACACAACAGCCTCAGCAGGTGATTCAAATTCAACAACAGCAAGCGCAACAGTTGATCCATCATACGCAGCAACAGCAGATTCAGATTCAAAGTGGCTTATCACAAGCTACTCAGCAGCAAATTCAAGGGGCATCTCAGTTGCAAGTGCAAAATCAGCAGCAAGTAACCCTTCAATCTCAATCTCAGGTTCAGTTGCAAAACCAGCAGAGCCAAATTCCCAACATGCAAGTTCAAGCTCAGTCTCAACAAGCACCTGCTTCTCAACAGAGTCTACCTCAGTCGCTTGCGCCAGTTGACTCCCAAAGTATGTCTGCTCCAGTCCAGCAAAGTCCACTTGTAAGTCGTCAGATGTCCGTCATGAATCAGTCTGTAAACCATTCACCACAAGTGCAAATTTCTCGAGAAATAGAGCAACAGCAGATTTCTGTACCAGATTCTTCGTCGGAGCCGCCTCCTCCGAAGAAAGCGAAAACTAAATCAAAAAGTAGTAAAAAGAAGGTAACGCTAGATTTAGAACAATTATTGAAGCAATCTGGCATTATGGACGAAGATTTACAAGATGATAGTATGGCCTTTAACTTCGACTTTGGGTCCATGATGGACACTCAGCAAAATGGTTTGCCACCATCTCCTCAAATCCCTCCAGCTCAAATTCCGGTGATTAACACTACAGGTTAGCGCAAATTTTAATTTATTGTGTATTCCGTAATTTTGACTGTTTATGTGATACATAGATACCTATTTCTTTATTCCTTTTTTCGTAAAATTTCTTTTTGTATTCAATTTCCAATTTGATAATAGCAACATTTATTTTATATTTCACTGATTATAGAAACTCCTAAGAAATCTGCATCAAAAAAGAAAAATTCCAAAAAGTCTCCTGCACAGCCACCCCCTCCACCTCCAGTAGTATTGCTTCCTCCTCCTCCTGCCACAGTCCCAAGCCCAAGTGCCAAGACAAAGAAAAAGTCAACACCAAAGAAGAAAAACACTCCTTCAGCACCTCCTACCCCTCCAGCCCCATTGCCACCACCTCCACCTCCCCTTATTGTTACGCCTACAAAAAGCAAAAGTTCAAAAAAGAAATCGAGCAATAATGTTAGTGGTAGCGTAATTGAGAATCAAAAGTCTGAAGTGAAAACTGCACCATCAAAGAAGTCTGCTGTGCCACCTAAGAAAGTTTCTAGCATGGACACAATGCTGGCGACAATTGAAGCTGTGGCGCAATCTGCTTACGCTAACATCCAAAGCAGTTCACCTCCAATCCCACCTCTTCCCCCTCAACCACAACCAATTACTCCATCCCATAAGCCAACGCCTAGTCCTAAAAGTAAAAGCAAGAGCAAGTCAAAATCCAAAACTTCAACTCCTACAACTCCGTCTGTAAAGTCCGAAAATTTGCTTCCACCAATGGCAAATTCAGTAGCAGTCACTCACCCCGTACCCGTACCTTCCGTAACATCATCTCAGTCTATGTTGCCAACTTCTACCTTACCTGTTTCTCAATCCTATCACTCTGTGCCCACATCCGCATTTACGACTTCCACCTCTGTTTCACCTTCCACGATGAGCCCGGTGGTCTCAACTTCTCGAGTAACTGGTGCAAATCTTACCAACGGAAGTACTTCAGTCACAACCTCGCAAACTGGTGTAACCCGTGTTGTTCAAACAATCCAGCTTTCGCCGCTTAATCAACAGATCCTTCGAAATATCCAAGGCCAGATCCAGAGATTATGTGCTATACCTAACAGAAATGAGTCGGAGCAGGCTGCTTTGCAAAAGCTAGTTGTCCTACAACAGCAAGTTATAGCTACGGGAACTCCTGTCCCGAATCCAGCCCATCTAAACAATGTAAGTGAATAATTAATAAAACTATTCTTAATTAAGTTCGTATGCAATATTATACTATAATAGTAATCTTTATTTTAACGATTGACTATACAAAGTACTTCCTGTATATAGTTTGTAAGTCTCATTGTATGTTTCTCACCACTAATTGTACATTTTATTATGAAATATTTTGTAGGCTTGAGATTTAATTAATTTAATTCAGATAATAGTATTTAAGCAAAGGATATGGTTTGGGTATATGGTGGTGGTAGTGGGTATTTGCCCGGTGACTTATAGTTTTAGTACCAGTTCGTGAAAATGTAGCTTAGAAAGTAGCTTATGGGACATTGGAAGAGGACATGTATGTAGGTTATAAACCAGATTTTCTCAATTGTAGGAATACCAAGCCTGATAGGCTAGCTTTTCGGGATTTTCAAATCATTTTTGGATATTTCGTCAAGTTATAAATTAAACATAAGACTAAAGAAGAAAGACTGCTGACATATTGAGTGATTGTTTTCGGCTATTGTAGCATAAAAGTTAGGTTTTAAATTCAGACTCATTGCGGCTTGTGAAGCTAACGATGACGGATGTCATTGGAAAGTTAACAATGCATAAACTTGTAAAGCCTGTCATATCACCTATTAGTATCAGCAGACATAATTTTTCCAATTTATCCCAATATTTAGAATTTAGTACTCTTGTAGTCTAAGAAGGTATTAAATCAAGAAAGTCAAGACTAAAATCTTTGAAAACACTAAAGTTTAGTGTACAACAGCATCAAGACGAAGGGCAATAAGAAGACTGAGATTTTAAACTACAACCAGTCTTTGTTTTTACTAATATTTTATTTCTAGCACGATGAACTGTTTCTAATTCCTACCTAATTCTATTAACTATTTGAATTTTACGTAGTTTTAAATATACTGACTCATCAGTCGATTTTAATCCGAATTTTTAACTATACATGAAATGATGAAAAATATTATGAATAAATGACTTCGGTTTGGATCCAATATATTTTAGCTACAATTTACAACCCAATAATGTTCCAGGCATTTAATAGACATATGAAGTTTCTTGATGCAAATTTATCTCGACGGTGTAGCATAGTGCACCATTATTGATATCATAAATTGCATGGGCAAAAATAGGGGAAACTTGTTAATAACCCTAAATCCTTTTCCTTTCTTCAGAATTTGATAAAAGTAGGAAAAGACGGTGTAGGACAGGACGAAGAATTTGAAGACATGTAGCAGCATGAAATGAGTGTCAATGTCGATAGTAGACTAGCCTTAAAGTATCTGTTGTCTGTATCGTAACAATAGCACTTTGAAATTTAATCGAGCTTAAGCGAAATTAAAATAGACTTTTCCAAATTTGTAAATGTATAATACGTGTAACTATACTTAGCTGGCTCAGATTGTGAACGTTGAGTCCATCAGTCTGGCGACATCAAGTGCCACCGTGCCTTCCTCTGACACTCCATCTGCTTCATCTTCGTCATCAAATATCCCTATAGTTTCCCCATGTGAAAGTGATGTAACTGTTAGCCCTGTGTCTTCAACTGTGGTGTCGACCACAGCCATGCCAGTCCTTGCTAACGCAAATCTAATAAACTCCTCCTCTAAGCTCAACAGCTCAAAATTTTCCGGTAACTTGGGGCCTTCGCCAGTTGTAACAACAGCAGCTAGTGGTGTTGGTGGTGGTAGCTCTTCTGGCAATGGAGCATTTGTTATTATTGGTAGCCCTTCCGTTTCCTCCACTGCGTCACCAGATTCAACAAGCAATATCGCTAATAATATGAGCGTTGAACAATGTAGTGTACTGCCCTCGACAAGTACAACTATTGCTACTAACACTGCAGCAGCAATTAATTCTGGTGGAGTTGGGAACATTGTAGTTTCAAATGTTAAGGCAGATTTGGGGCAGTTGGTTGCTTCTTTGTCAGTGACACCCCCTGAAGATAAGAATAAGGTAACATGATCTCTCCAGATCTGTATATAAGCAGTTGGGATATTGCTAAACTATTTTCATTTGCTGTTTTTCTCCAAGTTTTTTATTTCGCAACAGTTATGATTATGATTCTCTTTTGTTTAGACAAATTCTGAAGCTCCATGATTTCTTTTTATTCTTGTCCTATAATTTGTAAATACTGTACAGTAGCATTTTTATTTCAAGCTCAAACGTATAAATATATTTGAGAGAAAGTTATATATGAAGATTGATAATGATATGACTAGTCGTTATATTACTTTAGTTTTATTATTTATTTATGTGCCTTTGTCATTATTGCATGCATTTATGTTCAGTTTGTAATACTTTATGAAAAAAGAAACTAATATTGTTGTATCATGTATAGTATCTATAATATGTTAACGTTTCAACCGCAGTAATTAACTAACACATGAAATCAGTCGATCTACCTCTTTAATTTATATTTTGTAGCTACTTTAGCTTGTTAGTTCTATTTTTGAGCAAAGTGACTTATCCACACCACTAATATTTGTATTATTTTGCTTACGCATATGTATATACCCGTTAATATGATGTTAGGTATTGATTGGGGGTAATTTCTTTGAAAAAATATCATTTTACTAATTAAACTGTCATATTTTTAATTAATAGGAAAATACTCAAGGGAAAATTTTGCAAGGAGTAACTCCTGCTCCAATAGCGTCAGTACCTGTGTCTACCCCTAGTTCCATACCGTTTAGTCAGCATCTGCAACATGTTCCTCCACCTCCAATGTCGTATGCACCCCCATCATTTCCGGCCAGATCAGTATTGGATGAAAAGAAAGCAGAAGAGCAGCGACTTGCCAATCTTAAGGCAGAAGAAGAAAAGCGTGCTAGATGGAAGAAGGAGGAGTAAGTAGATTTCGTTGGTTAATTTGTTTTTAGTATTTACGTTTAGCAACACCGTTTTTCATGACTCTCAATATGTGTATTATAGGTTTGAAATGCTTCTCCAGCGTGATCAACAGTATGTAGTCAAGCCAGACTACGAAGTTCCGTTTAGTTCAAAGAAAGATGCTGTAGAGAGGCTAATGAAGTACCATATATACAGGGACCGAAATGACATGAATTTTGAAGAGTTTGATGCTGAATTTGAAAACAATTCAGGAATCCTGTTGGAGAAATTTTCTGTGATGATGTCTAAGTATAGGAACTTGTTGCTTAAGGAATCGACGGTATGATTTTCCTTCTTGTCTGCTTTTTTAAAGGAGAGTTTTGTGTACCTTAATAATGTTTCATATGATTTTGTCTTGTTTATTGCAGAAGGAAGTGGGATGTGCAGAAAGAGTAATGCTGGAAAGGATGTTTGTCAGCGAAGAAAAAGTAAGACTGGAACAAGATCGGATAATGATAGCACAGGGAGATGGTAAGCAATGGCAATATTAAAGCTGAAAATTTTGCAGTGAGCAGAAAAAGTTTTGATTAAATTTTGTTTCCTACATTTATTTAAAGTTTTAGAACTTCCGCCTCCACCAGAGAGCTGGATACCTCAAATTAAAGAAATGGTTGATAAAGAAATGATTGAATTTGAACCACAAGATCCTGTTGTTAGCCAACAAGTACAGTCTGCTGTAGATTCAATTATGGGATGCGAAAGTAATGACGCGAGTAATTATATTCTGGAGGAAGGAGATAAGGTTGGTCAAAAGTTTTAAAACAATATTGAAAGTTTAAGCCTATTCACAATATGTAGTTGATAACTTTAAATTTGAAAATTAATAATTTACTTATGCTCTGAATTTCACTTTCATTTTCAGATTGAGTACGATGCCTTTGGGGTGCCAATTACGAGCTCAGGTTATGCTGGACTTGGTGCGGCCTCGTCAGCAGATATTGATGAAGCTGTTCGGTCGATTCTGACATAGATAGGTGGACAATCACGATTTTGCATTTGTGAATTCAGCGATATATCATGATGATACTGAGAGGATTGCGAGTTTGTAGATTCACTAGTCATCCGGCCATCTTGAGATGCTCCCTTTTAGACAATATTGGAGTAGGTGAATCTTATCTACCTTACCAAGTACTTGTGATACTGCGGTCAAAAACGCTGGCACTTCAATTTGCAGCTGAAAAGCGTGCATCTCTCATGTTCAATTTATTGATATCAAATTTTAAATCGTTATTTATTGTTAAGAGAAAATTGATTCATTACATAATGTTTGATGATTATTATTTATTTATCCACTGACTTAGGAGTAATTTGTGATACTGTTAGAGAAGGTTTTCTAAGTTGAACTGTTTTATATATGAAAATTTGTTTCGACTATACAATATACATACGCAGAATGAAACTTTTTCCTGTGTGAACTGTTGTATTGTTTTTTTTAACTATTTGAAGCGCAGTATATCATGTTTCTTCGTGAAATTAAATTTGTTCTATTCTAGTTTTCTCATACTCTCATATGTACACATGTAACCTATCCAGTTTCTGTGAACTATGATTTCGTCTATGTACTTAATTGCAAATTATTTGCATTATACTTTTAGCAATGTCATTATAATTTACTCGCATTTTGGTATTAAAACGTAGAACAAATTTACCTGATTTACATGCAAGCATCAGTATCATAATCATAATGTATTTGCCTTTGTCCATGTATTTTTACCGATGCGTGTTTTGAACGAATATAATTTATGGTGAAAACAGTAAACTAGAGTACGAAATTCTATAACATTTTGCTTGTAAAATATACATTTGTACCGGAACTGACACAAATATCCTGGTCTATGTAACCAGACTATTTTTAATAAACCAAAACTATCATGCAGTTGCTTTGTTTATTGCCAGCATAACTCTTTTATACTACTACTTGTTATGAAGCCACGACCAAGGAAGCACATGTGAAATTTAGTATTGCACATTGAACCCATAATAAGAATAGCACATGCTATACTTGCAACCATCCTCACACGGGTTTCCGATCAGCGAAGTATGACAAAGTTTAATGGATGAAATAAAAGGACTTGATGCAAACACGAATGATTAAAGACAAGAGTTTATTGTACTACACGATTATAGTACAATCAATTTCAATTGCAAAACAGTATTTATAAACTTTAAAAATTAGATATAAACCATGATATAAACATCCAATGCAATACAGTCAAAATGATAAATATAACAAATAATAATAATACCCAGTTCAGTAAACTCATTACAATATTATTATTTAAATATATCTGCCTTAAAAATTAACATGACACATTTAACATTTCATATTATGGGTGCTGAGTTCTGAGTTCTTTTTATATAGTACTTTGTTTGCAGTTAAATAGTAAACTTTTTCTTGCATGCTTCGTATTTTTAAAAGATATTTGGATAAAATGCCATTTTGCGATCGAATTTTTAAAAATTCACTACATAAATCGAATTGCAGTTTTTTTTATACAATTACATTTTGATCTGCTTCAAAGTTAGTTACCCTAAAACAGAACTAAATCATACAACATACAGCCAGGTTTTTAAAATAAGGTAATGCACGGGGTATTAGTGTTATTATTAGCTTGCTTTATACCGAAGTAATTTTTTAAAAAGTGGGTAGTAGTATGTATCGTATATTATAGCGCTTTTGTACGGCTGCCGAAGTGCAAATACAGCCACTAAAAATTCATCTTGCATCTTACAGTTACATTTTGTACCTAGAGTTCCGTAGCAAATAAATATAATAATTATAACGATCAACACATTTTTTGTAAAAGTGTACGCGTGTACAGTACAAACTGTCAATTAGAATATTAGGAGTAGCAAACAACACTGTGATTACATATATTAATTTCGATTAATGAAAGGCAAATATTGCAGATACGAGATAATGTTGTGATTAAAGTTGGTTTTTTTGAGATTATTAATTACAATAAATTACGCCAGTTGCGCATTAGTTATGAAGCAAACTTGCATTTTTGTAGTTGTGTAGGAATTAGTCTATCAAATGCTTTTTAAGCCTGCTTGCATCGGCATTTTTAAGATTTTATCTTATTACGAGTCAGAGAAATGCATTTTTTGCTTACATATGTGGAAGTTGCAATTTGCTATCGGCATCAGCACAATTCTTTTCTTATAAGCACAATTTTTTAGAAATGATTTTCACTTATTGGAAAGGCTATGTCTTCTTATCAAAAATTTAGTATAGTAGTAGCTGAATATTTTAAAAGTAATTAATTATAAATAGATAATAATAGGGAGGTTGATCACAGCTGCGTGTTCTGTGTCTTTGTTATTTTCCGCTTGTCACTGTAATTAAAAGTTCAGTATGAAAAAAATTGATTATCTCTAGAACAAAAGTCAGTGATCTCCTCTGAGCAGTTCAAATAATAAGTTAAAGCCTGTTGAGTCTTCTGCTTTGGCGGTGAGCATTTCTTTGCCGACCTGTGAATCATAAAAGCGATATGTTAATGCAAAATGTCTGCACATCTTTGACAAAAGGAAAGATCATTTACAACTACATCACTCACTCAGTGCTAAATTTATTTTCGTTAAATTTTACCTGGCATATTCGTTGCAACTCTGGAATCTTAAGAAGGAGTTCGCCAAACTTGGATGGAGACTCGGGACAACGTGCAAGTGTATATGCTTGCAAGCACTGTAAAAGACGTTCTTGAGATTCCCTAACCTTGTCTCCTTCTTGAAGTTCATCAACTTCTACAAGTGAAAGCATTTATTATAAATGTAAGTTAGAAAGGAGACAAAACCCCAACCATTTTTATTTCCTTTTCTAACACATAAAATCCCCAATTCTTACCTGATGACATTAGAATAATAACTTTTAAAGCAGCGTATTCCACAGTGTCTAGCCTCAATCTTCGTAAATTATCCGTAAAATGTATCATTCTGGTGATGCACTGATTTCCATGTGCATCACTTTCTTTTAGTGTTAGCCTCTCATTGATTCTGATGCTTCCTGCTGGCATCGGGATCGACCGATAGCAGCATGAAAACAAAAGTAACTCGCACCACGAGTTCAGTAATAATTTGGTTTGGTCATCGACCTAAATGAAATTGTTTAAATTAGTTATTTGTCATGTCATGAGGGATTAACTTTCGGTAATCAAATAGATAAAAAAGTGGGTCTAACTTATACAAATACAAATTTACAAATTTATACCTGAATGTTCTTAAAAAGTGGTAATGATTTGCACCATTTCACTAGTCTATATAGCCTCCGATCGGCAGCCGCACAGAGCTCCTGCAGATAGTCCTGATTGCTGGGATTACTTGACGTAGACCTGCCAAGGTCATTATCTTGATCCCCGTCCACAGAGAGATGCCACAACGACTCACACTCCACAATTTCCTGTTATGGGAAGAAAGACAGGAAACTGTTAATTCACACGATTTGCTGTGCAGAATTCTGCAGCTAGGAGAAAAAGAGGGGAGACACCTGCCATTCTCCTTTCTCATTTTTGCAACAGTTCTAGTTCTGACTAACTCACTCATGAAAGTAATTTCTGACGGCTTTCTTATCTCCACAATCTCAGCAGTCTAAGCTCGAGTTATGTAGCTATTTAGTATGATAGGTTATGATTTTTTGCTGAATCAAAGAATAATTGAGCGTAATTACAGCCCTTTCGCAGACAATTTCATTATCTTTTCCTCGGGTACCTCCTTAAATCATTGCTCGACTTTAAAAGAGTAATTTTTAGGGAGTAAAGTAAACCTGCTTACCTTGAGTAGATTAGGGATTTCCCACGTTGGTGGTTGACTTTGCTGGACACTTTCGGCGTGGGAAGCTCCAGAGGAAGCAGGAGGAAGAGCGTAGCTACAGGCATAAGTACTTCTTCCACCTCTCGTCCTGTCTTCTCGTATGGCTGTTATTTATATTTTTAGTAAAAAAAAGTCGTTATTGCATTTGCATAAGATGTACCTTCTCATAGTCCAGCTTGTTTAGAGCATCACTTACCCTCTAATTTCATTCCTACTCGAAGGCACTTGTCAAAACGACACGCAGGGCATTTTTTCCTTGTGGCAATTGCAACATGGCACGAAGCTCCGCGAAGGCACACATAATTCTTCCTATTTTGCACAGTCCTTTTGAAGAATCCTTTGCAGGATTCGCTACACACAGAAAAATAAACAATTAAAATGACATCTTCCAATTTTCCACGCCACCACTTCTTAATTACCCTAATTACTCAAATTATAGTTAAATTAGTCTTTGACGTACCAGGAAAATATCCCATAGTGAAAGCCACTGATGCGGTCTCCACAAATTGGACATGGACTGAAAATGGAAAATAATACAATTAGTGGAAATCGAACAGGTAATTCCTACTATGAAGTAGGTATATCAGTTAAAAATGACTTAATGATTTGTGTACCTGTTAATTAACTGCTGTCTCGATATACCCTGAGACGTGAGATTTGATGATAATAATACTTCTGGTTGGTCCCCCTCTCCTAAACAAAATCAAAATTCATGTGACCTCGATGCAGATATAATAAATTGTAAGTTGAAATGAATCAGTTTCAGTCCTTTCTACTTTTCAGAAATGTTTTAAAAAAAGACAGTAAGCTCTTACCATAATCTTCAACTTTGTTGACAACTCGGTTGTGGGAGAGAAGAGGAGAGTTGGACGGTGATGGAGGTGTAGTATTATTAGACGAGGACGAAAAGCTCCGTTGTGATGCATCTAGAAAAAGCATGTTCATATTCAAATTATTGCTCTATGCAATAATGCAATGACTCCTCCTTACACTTGACCTTTTTATACATTCCTGGTGATAGCGACATAACAATACGATATATATGTGAAATGTAAAATCCTCACCTGAGTTATGGCGAGACAAATTCGACGAAGGTGTAGACCAACCTCCCAGAGCGGAATCGGGAGAAGGTGGAATCCTAGGGAAGGAGAGATTCATCGGTGGCTGTTGCTGAAGCATCGTTCCAGCTTGCCCAGTGCTGTTATTGTTGTTACTATTTCCTGAGATTTGACAATTATTCGGCACCGCTAATGAGGCAACAGGTACAGGAGCGGAAGGACCACTCGAGCCACTTGTTGCAAGAGTTGGGTTACCACCACTTCCAGTAGTGCTTGCAATAACGTTAATGTGGTTGTTGGAAAATGAATGCTGCTGGGACTGAGGCTGGTCTCCAACGGAGCCACCCCCGTTGTTATTGTTGTAATTTGTATTACCACTTTGGTTGTTTATAGTTTTGGATCCCAAACCAGCACTTGCACTGTTACCACTTATGTTATTGATGTTATTGTTGGCTGCGTTGAGATGATTATTAGCGTTGTTAGCAGGATTTGAATGAGGAATATGGGGCACGGTGGGATTGGTCATTCGTCCATTGCTGCTGCTCCCAGTTTGCTTGTTGGAACAGGAGGATGGTGGTTGAGTTGAGGGTAACTGAGGGGGCGTATTTCTATTGTTGTTGTTGCTAGCTTTAATCGTTGACGGTGATGAAATGTTCGGGAAGTTGCAGGGAGGTGCTGATTGAGCTTGCATTAACTGAGGAGCTTGAGACACAATACTAGTACTTCCTCCATTGGGGGATTGCTGCTGAGCTTGAGCAAACCTGACCTCAGAAGATCCTTTGGGATTCGCTGATTGTTGCTGAGTAATGTAGAAAGAATGAGACTGCAGTTGCTGCTGAGATGCTGAAGGTATACCGGAAGCTCCAAGCACTTGAGCTCCACCGGCTATTGGCACCTGTGATGAGGATGTCCCGGTCCCGTGTTGCACATGTAGTAAGCTACCGTTCCCGTTTGTCAGTGAACCAGAGTTGGAGAAAGGGTTGGGGCTATTGGAACATAGAGTCACTGTCGTGATTGTGTGAGGAATAACTACAGTTCCTCCTGGTGCTGCTATCGTCTTAACTATGTTACTCTCAGGTATTGTTTGGAAGGCACTTGGAGGTTTCGGTGAAGAGAACTCGACGTCACCGTCCCCTTTCACTGCATCCTCGTCGTCTTTCGTGTCCTAAATGGCACATACATAAATACACATTTCACATATCTCTTCAAACTTTTTTCCAACTGTTCAATCGTCACGTATGTAATGAACCACTTAATGAGCTCATAAGAGCACTCTATCAGTTATATGAATCTTGCGTCAGCACTGGAAACAATTGGCGTCAGTGGCGTATGAAAAACCAAAATATGCTACCGGACTACAGGTCACATTTATAAGTAAGTATTTACTTGAGCAAAAAGCAGCACACGCGAATTTGTACCTCTCTACGAATGAGGTCAATGCTTGCTAAAATAATAACTATCGATAGAAAGCTCTCCAAGTCTTAATAGTCTTATGATGACGATACCACCCTAAAGACAGGTAATTTAAATATAGATACTCTAAATAAGAAAACCTATGCCTACTAGTTCCATTAATGATTAAAATATTTATGCAAAGGAAAGCGAGGCACTGACACTTTGTCTATTCTTCTAACTGCTTATAGTCATCCAGTAGCCTCACAGTTTTTCGTCTCCCCATGCGGAAAACTGCTCAACACAAACTGAAACGTTTTGGAAAGCTTCATGCAGTTTTGTACTCTTTGTATGAGCTTCGACAGAAAACAAAATTATTTACGAGAGACCGTTATTCATTCCTCGTTCGCTTCGGTTCAAGTATGCCAGGCCAGGGTATATCGCATACTTTATAATTGCTGACATGAGCATTAAAGCCAGTTCCCAGAAATTGAGGACAAAGCGAGAAGACACAACACTGGCTACATACACACAAGGTAATTCTACCTAGTACCCATCATGCTTAAATTTATAATTTTTGACAGTCCAAGCCAACTCAAATACATTAATGTCTACGACACGACCCGTACCCGGCTAGCCTTTTCTCCAGTCGATACTGACACGACTCATGTAAGAAAATATTATCATATCACACATCATCGATAGGACAGCAACAACACATAACGTATTGAACAGAGTGGAAGGACATTGGAACTTTCTCCACGTGCCGAGGCTGTTGGTGAACAAGTACCGTTGAATGTTGGCATATGTGCTTATTATCAGAGTGGGACAACCTTGAACCTTTTTAAAATTGGAAAGTATTACGCTGACAAAAGACGGCACACGCTCTACTATTCCCCTTTGCTAACTTCTATAAGATTTTCCAGTTTTCTCCAGTTGCATATGCGATTGTCCAAAGGTAATAATAATGGACGCTGTCCCATTAACTTTCACCACATTATCTTTTATCTACGACAATGTCCCCTTTATTAAGTTTATTTTTTTACATTTTCATGAAACATCGCATTCAAATGAAGGTAGCATTAAATCTCCAATTTCTTCAGCCAAGGACTTTCACTTTCCTTGCACGAGCACATTTCGTAAAATGTTTTGACGGACTTAGATAATGAGATAATAGTATCATTGCAGAAGGGTGCTTTCCTTTTGTTATTTCTCAATATGTTACGGAACGTTTTAAGAAATTATATATCCTTGCAAATTAACTCAATTAATTGCCTATGTCCCACAATTCCATTCCTATGTACTATTGCTAGACTAGATAAACGTTACACAAAATAGTCTCCCCTGTCTCAATGTCAGCCTGGAGCGCGTGGCGAAACTAGTACCCATTTATCATGCACTTGTAAATGTATTTTAAAATATTAAAGGAAAGGTTTTCATCCTTAATTAAACGCCCTAAAACCGCGGATGAATTGTCACACGTAAACTTGTCTACTAATACCTATACGTATGCTGACAACATGTTCACAGCACGGTTAAAAGATGAAATATTAAACGCTGACAATTATTAGACCTGCAATAGTAGTGGTAGTAGCCTTCAATTGCAATTTCCACATTTTCCACCGTTGCACATTGCACATCTAAACTTTTGGATTCTCTTTACGCTTTTCCGCTGATTTTGTAGTCAACCAACCACTAACGGTGGCGTCGCTAGCCAAACTGACTGAATAAGTAAAATGACATGACACCGACGACATTGCAAAAAAGGATGCCAATTCATTAGTAATGCGCTCATTTGTGCAGGCTTGGTGAATGAATCTCGCAGAGGTTTCCTTCTACAGCATCGTTTTTTTCGTACGTAGTGGCAATGACACTGCTGAAACGCATATTGGTAAAACTGTTTCGATGATAACTGTCGTTTCCTCTGCAATAAATTCGCCTAGCAAATGTGCTGTGGTGTTGCCTGCTTCTGCTGATGATTTGATAATGATGAGGATGAGTGTGTGTGATGAGGAAAAATGTACACTGAAAAAGTGCCGTTATTCATACACATTCAAAACCTATATACACCCGGAGGCCTGTTCCACACTGCATGAGAGTGACAAACAATAGCGGTTGGGGCAAGTGTTCAATGAGAGAGATATGACTTTTGAAAGAGCCTAATAGGTAATAAGATAAACACTAAAGCATCTCCACAGTTAAACGGGTAAACGCTGAAAATAAGCACAGCCACTGCCGCAGACAGGAAGGAAGGAGATTGTTTGTGAGGAGCTAATACGTTATTTTACCATTGTCATTCGTAGAGAGAGATCTAAAACGATTATGGAAAAGGAATGAACTCTTGTGCCTAATATAGAATGGGAGAAGAGCTGACTAATCAGGAACAAAAATGTATTTTAGAAGGAGAGTGCCATTGCGTTATGTGCTGGTACGTGTGTGCCCAATGAATTTTCACACTTGCTGTAATGAAGTGATAATAATCGTAATGATAAAGCCTATTTTAGGCGACTGAATTCTCTCTGACTCAAAGCCTAAAAACTGCGCTTAATCACCGTCCTACAACCCGATACGGTAAATAAATATTGCGCCTTGTCCTGTTTCAATTGAGAACGACAGAAGACCAGTTAGCCGGGTACTCAACAACGCAAATTCATACAGAGTGACCTTTTTATTTAGCATTCATATGAATCTCTCTGCATTTTTATCAGCCTCAAATTGTAATTATCACAGGTTCAATGTCAATGTCTTCTGCATTTGCGTATATGGTCATGGGATTGATTTGTTGAGCTGAAAACTGTCATAGACCTTGTACAAAAAGTATGTTACAGTAGATGATGTATTTTCGCTAGTTAAGGAATATGGGATGACTCTTTTATTACTTAACAGGCAATTTTTTGCCAATTCTACAGTACGCATGCAATCAGGAAAGTAGCTAAAAATAAGTAGCTACTAAAAACTCGTTGTGTATGGGATTTTAATGGAATATTTTTTTTCAGTAGTCATAAATTTTGTGCTTACAATGTCTTCGTCGTTATCGGAAAGGCCTCCATCCCATGACATGGGACGAGGTATGTCATGTCTTCCTGAATGATCTTGAGTTCATATCCCTTTCTCCTACATCCATCTCCGCTGTGTCCCCGTTGGAGTTCATCGACTCATTTTGGTTAGCGTTTCCATTCCCAGCGTGTGCACGTCCAGGTCCTAGGGAAGGGTTGTTTTGCGTCGCTTCTGAAGAAATTCGTGCGATCTCTTCGTCACAGTCCGACTCAATGGTTTCGTCCATTGTAGAGAATCCTTGTGTAAGCTCTTGAATCCTTGTTTTGTAATTAGGCTGTCTGTACAAGAGTAAATCAAACAAATTAAGTTGGAGATGGATATACTTCAACATCATCAGGGAAATATTCCGCATCATTTACCCATTTAAAAAATTCAGTGAGAATAAGCTGAAGCTAGACTGAATTATTTAACTCCCTAAAGCTCGTGTGTAACCTTTCCACATAACAAATATCCTTCAAAAATAATAACAAACTATAAAAAATACGTAAGTGCACACGTCCATTATTTGAGCGCATTAACTCAATTTTCAAGTAAACTTGCGAGCATATTAGAAACAGCTTGCTAAATTCGCATGTATGCACTAGCATGTACCAATTCTTCCCTACCCTCTTGACCGTTTCCCATTTCTACTTTTTTAATTTACGTATGCATTTATCAAGGTTGATATCGGACCTGATATTTCAATATTTTTATATGACGAACAGTCCAAAGAAAAAAATGGTAGTGGTGGGTGTAGTGACAGTCCAGTTCCATTATTGACTGATTAGGTAGTTCAGTAACATTTGGCCAATTTTATAGCACACATTTTGCTATATCTTTTGTGCACGTATGTAAACGTACGAGCTCATATGCACGAGCTTTCCTGTAGCATGTACAATTTCTAAGC